>PQWD01005457.1:64223-99275 GCA_019425675.1 Leucinodes orbonalis
ATTTTAGAAACATGCCTACTTTTAGGTTCTGAAAATTAAAATGCATTATTGATATGATTCAGTGAATCTACGACTGCAAGAAAGAATCGAGTTCAGACTATTTTGCCAACAAGAAACCCGGCAAATACTTTTTTACACACTATTTGACGACCGATACTCTACGTACTTCTTACTGATATCACTAAATATCACAAATTCATCATTTTAGACATATTATCTTCTCATATAACCCACTTAGTTAAGTAACTCCTTCTTCTAAAATAGTTCAAGATCATATTTTCATCGATTTTGATGTCAGGAAACATTCTGTCACTCGTGAACTATGTCGTGAGTATTCTCGTAGAAAACATCGCAGTGTAGCTTTCACATATCTATATACATGAGAACATTCTGTTTGTTCTTGCGTAATTGAAGTGACATGGTGTGTACACTATATCGGTGGCTATTAATAAATATCTACCACAAGCACACCTATGTAGTTTTAAAGTCAACGACCTTCATGGCGTGGTAATTTGTTAAAAGTCACCCACCATGTCCTTTGTTCTCACTGCTGGCAATTCAAAACTTCTCTATTCAACCTATCGCAGTCTACTGCTGGACATAGGTCTCCCCCATTTTGCGCCAGCTATCCCGGTCCTCCGCTCTCCTCATTCAGCGTCCACCAGCGACCTTTCGCAAGTTGTCGGTCCATCGGGCCGGAGGGCGTCCTATGCTACGCTTGACGCGGTCTCCACTCCAGAACTCGTCTACTCCAACGGCCATCGGTTCTGCGACATACGTGACCAGCCCACTGCCACTTCAACTTGCTGATACAAATTATTATATTCAAAACTTAGATCGAGGGTCTGTTCTCCGTCAACTCCAAAACTGCTTTGGGATCGTAAACAAATTTTTCCACAGTTGCCAATGTAATTTAATAAATCTAAGTTCATTTGAAATTAATTAGTTAGTTGAACTGCCTCCAGCATCTAATGCGTTGAGCGCTGGATTTTAGAACTGGAAGTCGTGGGTTCAAATTCCGCAGGCATACTGCATAGTTAAAGTCATTTTGTGAATTTTTTTTTCTGTAAATAAAGATGATTCGTATAAAGATGCTTTTTAAATAAAGATGCTTCGGAAGGCATGTTCAGGCGTCGGTCTCGGCGGCAATCTTAGAACAGTATTCGTAATAATTAATCACTAATCCACAATGGACCTGCGTTGCGGTTTAAATCCCCTCATGACTGTGCCGTTTCATAAAAGTAATCAACTAAACCAATCCAATCATGTTTGACCGCCATTGCAAGAATATTCCACGATATTTTCCATTTTTTATTCCACAATAATACTCCACGTCTAATCGCAGCCCGTCGAAGCGATACGACAGAATCGGTAATTGCTCATGAAAATGTATGAGCGGTTTTATGAATGGAAGGGTTAGGATTAAAAATGTGTAATACTGGTGAGTGAGATGTAAAGGTTATACGCTAATTGCTTTTCCGGCATATGGGCGGTTTGTTTACTATGTTACTGAATCGGGGTAATGGGTCGAAGATTTATTTTTACACTTAACCAAATATTTTTTACTGTTTGAAACGTTAAAACAATAAGTACATCAACTAACAACTTTCAGCAGTAGGTATATCACGCAGACTTAAGTGGATTTGGCATTAACGAAAAAATCACCATCCTAAATAGTTATCAGTGCATCCTACTGCAGGGCTTTCACCCACCATATAGTAATGGGGAATTGGGGCCATAACCTACATCGCCGCTTCTCTTTTATTGCATTCATTTTCCTTTTCTTCTGTACAACGAAAAAAAGAAAATTCGCTCGTGCTATAAATCAATGAGACACCGGTTGAAGTAGCATTTGTTTATTTCAATGTATAAATAGGCGGACGCGGCCATTTACTTTTAATATTACATATATTGAAGGATGCGTGTGGTACATGCCTCAGAAGTATAAGGGATGAAACCAGTAGAGCAAACAAAATAATTTATAATGAAAATTATTCATTATAATCAGCTCATTAAACGTCCCCACCGAGGGGCACGAGCCTACAGTATAGGGTGATTAGGCCTTAGTCGTCCACGCGGGCCCAGTGCGTGTTGTACAACTTCACGCACAACCTTTAAATCTCTTCGCAGGTGTGCGCAGGTTTCCTCACGATGTTTTCCTCTACCGTGAGAGCGTCGGATAACGTACATATAATTTCGAAAATTCAAGAACTCATTGGTACGTGGCGGGATTTGAAGCTCAGCCCTCCCGGTAGGAAGGCGACAGTACACACTATTGAGCCACCAATACTCGGCCAATACTTCCGGCTTATCCCAGATTCTGCAGCACATAACTTTTAAGTAATGTCAAAAAGTTACCTCAAAAATAAAAAGTAGAAGTTCGTACGTTAAATTTTACTAACGTTTTACACAAGGAAGATGACACTGACCTCAGGCAAAATGATCAACAATCATTAGGTCCTCCGATATAACACTCACTCAACATACGGAACACATTTACCTCTCCGGTTTTCTGGGAGGCAGTAAGAGGGCAACAGTCCACACCATTGCGCCACCGAGCTCTATAAATGACTATTGAAGTAGATAACCTAGATACAGATAACAGATTCAGCAGCGCCCTCCCAGTAACCAAAGTTTTAATAAGTGCAGCTGTCTCCAATCTTCTTATCAAGCGTAGAGATTATAGCAAAACACCATAAATAAATTGTTCCCTTAGTCTCCGATCGCCATCTCTTAGAACAGTATCACTATAATGATACGTCAGCATTTTTGTACCAGAAAGGGCGAAATAATATTATTGTAATACTGTTTTAAGAGATGGTGGTAAACCCCTGGGTTCGTTTTCGATACATAATATTTTGCAAGAACTTAAAGTATCATTGATGCAATAACGGATTTTAGTTGGAAAAGCTTATCTTCGAAATTCCCTTAAGAATTCATATTACGAATTTACAGAACGCGTTATCGAGTATAATGACCCTGTATAAAGACTATATAGATATGATTATGTAAATGTGTCCCAACAAAATGTATTTAACGCTTATAGAGCTTTGGGTAAACCCTAATTTGTAGTGCCTAACACTTTCAACAGCTGTTGCCGATTTACAGTGTCAGTGCCCTGACAACATTTCGGCTAGAAGTAGAATTTAGGATCTTTTGATGCTTAGTTTATGGGGTTCATGTCAGTTTTCTGGGATACTGACGATCCTTACAAACCTAAAACTACAACTTTTCAATAGGCTTTTAAATGTATAGAGTCGTATTCATTAGAAAAAAATACTTAATCTTTATATAGTAAATTCAATGTGCTTCATCATCAGCTCATTAAACATTAAACCAAGGGGCACGAGCCTACCCGTATAGGGCGTATAGGCCTTAGTCGTCCACGCGGGCCTAGTGCGGGTTGGACGACTTCACGCACAACCTTTGAATCTCTTCGCAGGCGTGCGCAGGTTTCCTCACGATGTTTTCGTTCACCGTAAGACCGTCGGATAACGTAGGTACATATATTTTCGAAAATTCGAAAACACATTGGTACGTAGTGGGATTTGAATCTCAGCCCTCCTGGTAGGAAGGCGACAGTACACACTATTGAGCCACCAATACTCGGCCAATACTTCCGGCTTATCCCAGATTCTGCAGCACATAACTTTTAAGTAATGTCAAAAAGTTACCTCAAAAAGAAAAAGTAGAAGTTCGTACATTAAATTTTACTAACGTTTTACACAAGGAAGATGACACTGACCTCAGGCAAAATGATCATAACAATCATTAGGTCCTCCGATATAACACTCACTCAACATACGGAAAACATTTACCTCTCCGGTTTTCTGTAAGTAGTGTTTCAAATCACTCCAGGCCAGTCAGCTTATTCTTGCAAAGCATGGCTCTCCAATCTTCGGGTTGCATAGATTTACTGGGATAGTTAAGATTAAAATACGAACTTACCTTATCGCAGGGTAGCTCAATCTCACATATTCCTCCGCCATGAAAACCAACAGCTCGGCAATATGTGATCCAAATGAAATTGGTGTTGAGGCAAACAAATAACAACACTCTGTATAATATTCTGGAACCTGAGTTTGTTTTAACGACATGAGTACAGAATTAGTATGATATGCAAATTTGAAAATTGGTCCAATTACGTGTGTGAACTTTATTAAATGGGCGTGTTTTTGTACGGTCGGTATTTATCTAATTTGCGATGAGATGCTTTTTGCATATGTAATAGGGTCTTCTCGCTTGTAAATAATACGTTTTATCAACAAAGCTTAGTTGTTGTTTTTACAGAATAATTTCTGTTTAAGCCAGTAACCAGAAAGATATGCGTGTCATACTTCCACGCGATAAAATCTATCGAAATGAAATTTGGCAATTCCCCTTCTCGAAGCTTTTCGAGTAAAATCTGTAATAAGCCTTAGTGCCCTTTAAAATGCATTACGGCTTGTACCTTGTTTATGTTTTATTTATAGATCGCTCCCTATTGAATTGAAATAACTATTAATATATCTTTCTCAATTTTACACACTAACGGCCATAAATGCGTCGAAATCAGAGCATAAATCCTTACAGGCTTTCAAACATGAAAAGAACGTGGTGTTAGTATACGAAATGAAATGAATTAATGCATTGGTTGTTGAATGCCAGATTGACTAATTTACTTTTTTTATCTACTTATATGAGTTATTTCCAAACATTGGAATTACAACACAATGAAACATCCCTTGCAACGCCATAAGCCGAGGCTCACGTCCCAATCTGGGACACCCTTTGGATCGTTGCATATTTTTATGGATCATGAAGGCCACCTCCGGCCAACAGTGATAAGTCATTCCGAAAAAAAAATAACACAATAATGTCACCTCTGAATGTCACCGTCACAGACATCCGAATATACAATTAGACTGAACAAGCCGCCAAGTTTATAGGCAGTCCCAGTGTCGCAATTTCTTTTCGATTCTTACCTCATCATCATCAGCTCATTAAACGTCCCCACGAGGGGCAGAGCCTACCCGTATAGGGTGATTAGGCCTTAGTCGTCCACGGCGCCTAGTGCGGATTGGACGACTTCACAGACACCTTCGAATCTCTTCGCAGGCGTGCATGAAGGTTTCCTCACGATGTTTCCCTAACCGTAAGAGCGTCGGATAACGTACATTATTTTTCGAAAATACATTGGTACTGTCGGGATTTGAACCTCAGCCCTCCCGGTAGGAAGGCGACAGTCCACACCACTGAGCCACCGACGCTCTATACGATTCTTACCTGTGAAAAGTTATTCTAATACTTGGTAAATTTACTGATTTATTGCGATGATGGCATGTTACAATTGCACAGGATGGCATTTTGGAAAAAAAACGGTAATTTCTTCTAATATTCGTGCGTTTTGACTCGTCTCACAGAGCGTAAACTGGCAGCCAGAGTAAGCTCGTTGCACTTACATTTGTCGCACTTTAAACGCGGCTTGCACCCATCTCTTGTATTGGGAAATCTGTGGTCACCGTGAACGGAACGTCTGAGTTCAATAGTGACATATCATTGATAGTGCTTTCCAATAAAAAGTGAAACGAGTAAAATTTTAGAAAAAACACATTATGTAATCAAACGGGTTCGCAATAAAGGGATTCCACCAACCACCGTTTTCAAAATAATAAACTTCCAAGTAATATCATAGTAACAGACTAGAGAGACTTTTACTATTTCTTTTTTTTTTGTTATCATCTATTTAGATTTATATAATACTTAACACTTAATTATACTTTTGTAGATTATTATATTTTTACCAATACTTAACATGATAACAATTGTGAATATAATTTGCTTATTATAATTATTTTAATTACAAATGATTCTGTACTAAACACATTTGTTTTGATTTGAAAAGAATGTCTACTGAGTTTCTTGCTGGTTGAAAACTACCTCCCGAACCAGTGGTAGCTTCATTAGACACTCATAAGTGTTCTGTAAGGACCTAAACTGAATAAGCACTTTTCATTTTCTTTTATTTGCTATACAAGAAAAATGTACATGTTCGCAAATGATACAACATTAATTTTGATATTGTTAAATTGTTTATGATGTAAATACATGAGTGGTGTGCCCATAAAAAATCACTCAAGCGTTCTATGACAAAGGAACCCACATTTAGAGACAATTTCTGATAAAGATTTTGACTTTATGGTAAGGACGTTAAGGTCAAAATACTCTGTCAGTTTATCCACTGCAAGTCAAAAGCAGCGATATCCCTATATGCAATAACCATAACAATTACTATTGTATTACACGTAGCTACCAAACTTCTTATATTACTCAAACCATAAAAGAAAATTCGGGATTCTGCGACCTTAAGAAACAAGAAGGAAAACTTTCGAGTCGTTTGCTTTCCATAATGAAGGGAGATTTCTAAGAAATAAATAGAGCAAAATTTGGAACTACTTTTGTGTACATAGTTAGATGTTAAATTTTATTATATTTATGTTGTGGCTGATATTTCAAAACGTAAGTGATCATAAAAGTTATTCATCACCGACATCAATATCCAAAAGCCTATTACGTCCCATTAAAGGCCACAGGCTTCTCTAAACAGCATGGCTATGTCGAGATAGAGCTCCAAACGACTACTATCATAGTATGACCAGACAAAATTTTTTGGGCACCCATCCGATGACTGACCATTGTGAAAAGTCTTGTCCCTACTGGAGTAGTTTAAAGTGATAATTAAATAGAAGTTTAATCAACATCATCATCATACTAATCAACAGCCTATAATGTCACTCTCCAGGGCACAGGGCCTTCCCGTACAGTGAGATACTGTGCCGTAACCCATCACGTGGGCCAAGGCGGATTGTGTGGGTGGGTGACCAATATTATGGACAAAAATAACATTAGAGTAAAAAGTTGAACATAATATCAGCTTGCAAGTAATGTTTTCGTTCCCCAGAGGGAACTCCTCATCAATTTAACTGTCACAATTTTAGGCCTTTTTACTTAAAAGGATCCCATGATTAAATACGGTCTACGTGTTGTGAAAATAAAGTTTCGAATAACAACCGAAATACACATTGTTAATTGTATGTGGACAGATTTTATGTCCCGGTTCCCGGGTGCGGTGCGGCATTGATGGAGAATAATAACTGTCTATCATTTGTTGGTCTCAATCAATACCACTCTGTTATGATCAGGCGAATCACTTACCATCAGGTGAGCGTCCTGACGTCCTGTACACTATACAACATTAAAAAGGTTTTAAAAATTCATTCTCTCCACAGGTCAGCAGAGCGACAGAATTAGGTAAACTGGTGACGAGATTGCAGCAGGAACGGTCTGAGGTGGCATTCTTTATATTCACAAATGGAAGCACTTTACGGTATGAAATTGGTTGGTTTTATAAAGTTTGCATGATGTAGTTTTTTCTTAATCTTTTTTAAAAAAGGATACCAGGATTCAGGAATCGTATCATTCCGTATAATCCATATGTGTGTATTCAGATATATGATATATGTTTAATTTTTAAATTCATTACTTAAATAGTACTGATATTATTGTTATGTATGAATGTGTGAAGTCGTTGTGTTGTGTGCATTACTTGTGATCCTCCTCTGGATGTCACTTTTCTATTTTGGATAACATATGTAAAATCCGTTATTAGCTGTAAGTTTATATTTTTGTTTTTGTTAATTACACTTATAAGAGCTGTGGATTTTGAATAAATATAAAATTTACAGATGCATAACTACTATCAAAATTTGTGCAGGTCAAATTTGTCTCAGCGGTTTTCGGAGACAGACAGCGCTATCCAGCAGATGGGTGACCTTCCAATGCTGACGTTCAAGAACAGGTCCAGGCCTGTCGATGGGAATGGATTCAGAAATGAGCTCCGAGAGTTGAGGTTAGTGTCCAGAATATGTAATCTCTCTATTCCACTTACGAATGTCGTGGTATGCGCTATATTTAATTCTGATCATTTCCCATTCATAACTTAAAAACCTTGCAAGCATAACTCGCATCAATGCTCGTTGAGTAAATAATCTAATCCATTATACTTCAAACGTCTGATCGCAAACTGAAATAATCTTGCCAAAACACAAAACACTCTGGCACACGTTTAAAGTTCCCGGAAAAGCAAACATTACCATATCATTAAAATTATTGCCTAATAACGCGCGAACAATGTGCAGCTACTATGCCACTGGGATAATATTATCGCCTACCAAAGCTAACATACTAAAGATATTAACTCTAGTATAGTCAACATGTATTTCACGGAAATAACTGTAATCAGAATTTATATGATTAGAATAATCGGGTGACGAGTGAATGAGGTAGGTGAGCAGAGAGCACAGACATCAGAATATACATTAGACTGGACAAGCCGCCAAGTTTATAGGCAGTCCCAGTGTCGCAATTTCTTTTCGGTTCTTATCTGTGAAAAGTTATTACATTTCTTGGTAAATTTACTGATTCATTGCGATGATGGCATGTTACAATTGCACAGAATGGCATTTTGGAAAAAAAACGGTAATTTCTTCCAATATTCGTGCGTCTTGACTCGTCTCACAGAGCGTAAACTGGTAGCCAGTGTATGCTCGTTGAGCTACAGTTGTCGCACTTTAAACGCGGCTTGCCCCATCTCCTGTATTGGGAAATCTGTGGCAGAGAGCATATATAGCGCAAAATGAAGGAGATCAATATCTAGCGATGGACTGAAAATAATCTAGAAAAAATAATCATGTTAAATACTTACAAGAACTAAGCTGTTAATGTTTCATTTTTCATATATATCATGCTTTTCTTTTCAAGTGCCGACTAGCGATCCCTACAAATATTTCACTGTAAAAAATACTTTGATAGAAATATATCTTGAAGTCAATATGTTTGTGACAAAGTGCTTTTTCGATTTGAAATTGATAAATTTTGACGTTGACTTTAAGATAATTATCTAAGACGCCGTAAATTCTTGAAACTCGCACATTATTTTAGAAAAACACTTAGTTTTTAGCTGTTATCAATATTTATGATAGCAAAAAGTCTTTATTATTGAATTTATTTTCGATTTTTCGTTTTGCTGATGTCCACTCAATTGAGACAGAATTTTAATCATTCAAAAGGCCCTGTATATGTAGCAAATAAATCTTTGTCGTGTATTCGCGTACTTGAACAGCCTGTGACGTCCGTCACAGGCTGTTCGACCTGTCTTTTGCTGAACTTAGGGTTCCCTCTAGGATAGTAAAGGGATTCACATACGGGTTTTAGATAAGCTATATCTCAAAGTTTAGGTCGAATGAAAGAGCGCTGCTTTTCGTTCTCTATCATTCCTTGCTGAAAACGGCACCCGCGGAAAAAGTATGGATAGTGAAAGTTTTATTTTAACCTGCCATCACCACAAGCCGGATTATAAAAATAGCTCAGTCTTTAAACTTACGTTTCTTACCTCCACACCCAATTAATACAAAAACAACGCTGCCTCAACCAAGTTTAAATTTCACTAACTTATTTAAAACGTTAACCAATCCTTTCAAACATTCAAAAGGGCAGAAGTTATTTCAGTTGGTAATACAAAGAACTAGTAAAGTCTAATAAAACAAGCAGCCAGACGTCGATTGGCAATTCAAACAAATGTACCCGACAAACTCCAAGAACTAATGGTAAAACCGATCAATCTCAGTTACTCGCTGATCGCTTTCACCTGTGAAGGATTGCTGTAATCAGAATCTTTATAGGGTTACAGACCTTTAGCTTCTCGTTTGAAGTTGCAAAGTTCACTAAGCAATTTTCTGGAGCTCGCTTATTCCTTTTCCCATTAAATTTTGGGAGTCGAATATTGACAGTATGTTTCTCTTAATTTTGACCACAATCAACTTGAAAAACTCTCGGTTTAACATTAAGTAAAGTGAATTACTTTTAAAGTTCACTAAAGTATAGTATATGCTTAATTCAAATAATATGTTTTTTAATTTAAGTGATATCTTACATTTAGTAACATAAAATTTACCGAGTCAAAGATAGTTAAAAATTTAATAAAATATCGAGTAAAATGCTAATAATAGTTGATATCGAGTAAAATGTGTAAATTATAATTGAATACTATTATAATTAATCAATACGCTATTTATTTTATAAAATCATTTTATCCAACATTGATTGAATCATTACAAAATGTAAATATATCAGTCATTATTAGCATTATCATAAAAACCTACAAGTCCGCTGTTTAACACAGAAGAGACCTACTTTATGGTGGAATACCACCACAAACTTGGAGCCTTATCAAAATTCTTCCATTGGCATTGAAAAACAAATAAAATGGCCAACAACTAATCTCGTTTATCTCAAGTTGTGTCCTCACCTATAGTAATCAAGACAATCCACTGTCGTTCCCTTAACGCAGACAAACTGTTTACTCTAATGTCGATTGATATCTTTCATTGTTGTATTTAAAGCTATAGTGGTTTCGATTCAATATTCCGGAAATGGTATTCGTTCTAAGGTAAACTGATTAGGTATTTTATTATAATATAATAAATATACTAATAAATATCTTAATTTTATTATTATTATTATTCTTTTAGTGAACCATGATGAACAGAAAAATAAAATAACTAATCCCCACAGACAGATAAGGCTAAGTGTATTAGGAACCTTTACATCCCAGCAGCAATAATACTTGTATTGACAATTAATACAAGTCTCACTGAACCATGTCAATATTAATGTTTCATCTATACTCGAATGGGTTATCAAAGCCCGATATTAATTTGCGTTTACCAAACCGTTGGGTACGTAATATAGAACTATAATATACAACACAAGTACCTACACGGGCTATTGATAGAATTATTTAATTCTATAAAAGATAAAAATATCACAGATATTTGAAAAAGGTTTTAATTTGTGTTGGTATTCCGCCATTAGTGTCTATTGTGTCGAAACCAATTTTTAATTCAAATTCAATTGTGTATACCAAAGGCCCATCAGTACATTGTTGCCTTTACTAATGATTTTTCTTTAAATATTACCCTGAAATCGAATAGTAAGAAAGACGAACTATATATTTAACTTTAACACAAGGTATCAAAAGTTTTTTTATTGAAATACGTTTTAAAACCTTATAAGATGAGCAGTACCAAAGCTTCCTCAGTATTTGCTTGTCACTATTAAGATAATTATTTAATCTGTATTTAAGTAAGAGCAGATTCTAAGATTAAAATAATTATACCTACGTTTATCATCATCAGCTCTTTAAACGTCCCCACCAAGGGGCACGAGCCTACCTGAATCTCTTCGCAGGCGTGCGTGAAGATTTCCTCACGATGTTTTCCATCACCGTAAGAGCGTCGGATAACGTATATATAATTTCGAAAATTCGAAAACACATTGGTAAGTGGCGAGATTTCCACCTCAGCCTTCTCGGTAAGAGGGCGACAGTTCACACCATTGAGCCACCGACGCTCTCATTATAAAAACCTACGTTATCATTATAAAAACCAATTACAAAACCATTGAAACGATAACGACCTAAATCGTACTGTGCCTGTCTTATTATATGTTTTTGAAATAACATTAGGTTTTCCTTTTTATTAATAAATGCAAATATTAAATATCTGAAATTGAAATTGAAAAATGCTTTATTCAAATAAATCTTTACAGATACTTTTGAATCGTCAAAACAGTATATAATTTTTTTATTAAATCTAATGACTCTACCACCGGTTCGGAATGCTGCCATCCAACGAGAATAAATAACTACAGAAGAAAAGCACTGTTTTAAAGTTTCATATTGCCTGTAATATCACAAACACGTTTATACACATTTCATCGCGCTAAGTGTACAAAATTTAATGCATCTTAGATGCATTAGTTCCAAGGGACACCCCGTGGGTATAACGCTTTCATTCATATGCACCACATTGCATTAATGTGTTGTGATGTTACGCGATGACCCACTTGCACCAGCATAGTCATTAAGGATTGTATTTTGCGTTAATAAGGATTTAAAAAGAGTAATTTCAAAAACGTTTAGTCTTACGGAGAATCTGTTTCAACGTATTGCTGCTTTATTGTTTTTCGACACCATTTTTCCCATTCCACTTCTTTTGCCATCCAACGATTTAATTTCTTTTTGAAACGATTTAATTTCTTTTTTTATATATCTGTTTCAAACCTCTCGCAGTCTTCCGCTAATCTGCGTCAGATATCCCGGTGCTCTATTTTTCTCATAAAACGACCTTTCGCAAGTCGTTCTACGCTACGCTTGCCAATATGCGGTCTCCACGCTAGAAATAGTCTACTTCAACGGCTATCGGTTTACAATAAGTGAACCAGTGAACGTAGTATAAGTATAAAACTTAAGAAGATCAAAAGAGTTTTATATAGGTAGGTAATGCTATATGAAGTTTTTATCTATCTCTACTTAAGCACTGCTGTCTTAGATATGCCTTAAAGTATATGCAAATTTCATTGTGCTAAGTGTTTCAAATTGTACGAATCTCAATAATGGCATTACTTGAAATGAAATCCCCGTGAGTATAACGCATGCACATGCACAATAATATTGAATTAATGTGTTATGTTACGTGGTGACCCACTTGCAACAGTTTAGCATTAACTCCTCCAGTGGGAGATTTCTCGGAAACTAGAAAATTGTTTCATAAAACTTTTTTCAACTTTGAGAGTGTCTCTCGCGCAAACTATTCAATTTATAAAAAAGTGATATTAGAAACCATATCGTTTTTCAAGATCTACACATTGATACCCCATACGTGGGGGTACGATGAAAAAATATGCGCATGGGGAACCCCAAAAAAATTTTTTTTTCAAGTTCCTTGTCAACACCTTATAGCGGTTCACAGTATACATATACTTACTTGAATAGTGTAGTGCTTATAGTTTTGGAGAAAAAAGGGTGTGATATACGGACGGACAGACAGACAGACTTGACGAATCTATAAGGGTTCCCTTTTTTGCCATTTCGTTACGGAACCCTAAAAACATACAAATTTTTGTACGTGTCGACTTCTGCACTAAGTGTTTCGAGTTTGATCCCAATACACCCAGACTAATACAAGCAGGCCCGTGCATGTACGCAAATGCTTGTACTGCACAGGGATCGAACTGGAAACTTGAGGTGTAGTAACAGACATCTCAATCACCACATTAAGGTATTGTTAAACTGTCTTAAGTATCTTTTGTAACCGTCAATATCTTTGTACAGTCTGATAAGTCATTCTCAAACAGACTTCGTAAAACGAATGTCCCGTCTTGAGTACAGATAACAAAAAAATACAATTACACATGGAATCATGGCACCTGGGAATACTATTTATCTATTTTTACGAACAGAAATATACTCTATTACGATTGGTTAAGGCGCATACTATGGTGTATCGACACAAGAGCTGGTGCCGAATTTTTCTGCCTTCACATATGACGGTAGCAAACACGCTTAGAATGTAATCGGATAAATAATTGTATTTCCATTTATAACGAATTCGATGAACTTCGGTATTGAGCCATTCAAAGACATATTAGTTGGTAAAATAGACAGATTTGTTTACGCCTTAAGCAGACTCAGGAAAACGGTTTCCGAAAATGCTGCTTTAACTGCGTATATGGGTATGTGGGTTCATTATTGCGGTATGGTATAATTGTGGGGTAATTCGGTTGATATGTCAAGAATCTTTAAGGCTCAAAAGAAATGTGTTAGATCAATCTGTGGAGTGAAATATCGAGTCAGTTGTAAACCTTTATTCGCAAAAATGAATATCTTGCCCATTCCCTGTCTATATATATTCTAAATGGGAATATTTGTATATAAACATAGAGCTTTGTTCGAATCTAAAAAATACCCGGGGTATAGAGGCAGAAAAGAAAACGATTTAGTAGTCCCACCCCAAAGACTAACACTTTATTCTAAAAATGTCAATTGTATGGCAGTACGGATTTTCAATAAAATGCCAGCAACAATTAAAACTCTGCCTTATCAAGAATTTAAAAATAAATTCTTTAATTTTCTTATTAACAAAATGTATTATTAGTAACTGATTATCTAAATGAAAAAAAAATACATTTTTAAATTGACTTGTGGTATTATGTAACTTATTTCTAAAGTTGGACAAATTGTAATTTAAATTAATTATAAATTCAAGATGTAACAATAATTACAACCATTATATTCATAATTTATACTTATATTGTGACCAAAATGATGAATGTGAGTGCAAACTTTGACATATTTTATAATTCCGTAACCTTGACATAACATTAATGTGACAGTATAGACATATATAACTAGCAAATTATAAAAGCTTATTTTGATAACAGTAATATTTTTGTTGTATAACTTCAATTAAGAACATTTGCACATCGAATTTCGATAGAGTATGTCGGAAGCACTAATCTCAACAACAACTTGTACCATATTCCAGCAAATAAATGAATTATTATTATTATTATAAAATATTTGTGTCTTTATTCTGTCCAGAACATCTTAAGCAAGCTCAATCATAATTTAAATTACCAAGCAGTAGTAAAATCTAAACGTAGGAGGATTGTATAATGTAGGCCCTCGGAGGAACTAGACTCCTCCGAGTTTAGGCCCCACCTACAATATAGTTTCGTGAATCCAATCGGCTAAATAACAACTATCTTTGGAACTGTAACTCCTGGATATTTTATTAACATTACGAATATAAAAGGCCCATTTTATTGGTCGTTAATATTAAGGCTGCAATAAAAAAAATATACACACAAACGTTAATAGTAACAATGACCCTCAAAATCTACGAAAGTTACTCTGTCTGTTTGTTTTCTATGCTTTTAAACCTAAACAGCGTTACAGATTTTGATGAAATTTGGTATAATAATAGATCATAACCTGAAGACAGACATAGGCTACTTTTTGTCTGAGTTTGTATTAAATTTCGCATTTTTTAAGCTATAAAGCTTAATAATTGGTATTTGGTCTATTTGTCACTAATAAAAAATCTTGCATCATGTTTTCGGAAATCCCCCACTTTTAAGGCCCCCAAAGGCTTAAAATGGGAGGAAAATTATTTGTGGGATTTGTCGCGGTTTTCAAGGTAGAAACTAAAATTGATAGAATGACGTATACTATCATCTACAGCAGCTTCAAAATAATATTATTATATTATAGTTAACAGGAAAAGGGAACCGTGCTACCCGAATATAACGCGAGCGTAGCCGCGGGCATTGGCTAGTTACAAGTAAACGATACGAAGAATGCTTCGAATCATTTAAAATTTTAGTCTTCAATAATATTTAATTATCACGGCAATTTTATATAGCTTTGGTTGGGCTAGACGAGAATATTTTATATTGACATTATTAATCTTATCTTTTGTTTGGCGTCTAAAAGCATGACGTAAAAGGACCTGAAAAATGGCTTTGATGCTTTTCTATGGTTCTAAGTTGATATACATTCTTAAAAAGTGCTATCAAAAATAAAGGCGGCTAAAAATGTAATCACCTATTCATAAAACATTTTAGGTAACAAAGTTTTACGATCAGGTTGGTGTATCAATTGAGAAGCCATTCACCCAATTTTCGATTCCCTTGATATTTTATTAACATTGTGCATTAAAAATACAGGCAATAAAGTATATAAGTACCATTTATAACTTATGGTAGTGGCTTTTGTTAATTTTTCATAGTATAGGCTCCTGACCCAATTGGAGATATAAAGACACACTCCCAAAGTAGTAAAAAGTTTTACAATATGAGATTGATAAATTTAAAAGATATATATGATGAACATTACAATGGAAACTAACAACGACATCTGGTTTAAACGACATCCAGTCAATCATCTATTGTAGTTAGCAGTTTTAATACGTCATGTATTGAATGACTTTTATTTGTCTTACTTTTTTCAAAGTAGAATCTGTCAAATGTAGAATCTGTCGAACGTAGAATCTCTCGAATGAGCAATCTGTCGAATGTAGAATCTGTCGAATGTAGAATATGTCGAATGTGAAATCTGTCGAACATAAAATCTGGCGAATGTAGAATCTGTCAAATATAGAATCTGTACAGAGAATGATGTCAAAAGTAGGATCTGTCAAATGTGGACTATTCGTGTTTTACTATTGAATATTTGTGTATTTTCCTACTTTCACCATGTACTCTAAATTACTTGACGTCAAAATATATTCAATTAAACAACCTATAAAGTCCCACTTAAAGGCATAACCTTTCCACAAATATAATTTTATTGGGCACTAACCTATCACGCGGATCCCAAGCGGATAGGTGGGTGTTAACCACTACTAGCCGCAGTGGCGTGCACTCTATAATGCAGATAAGCAGTGCATACACTATGCGCCCAGACAACCCGAAAAATTGCCAACATATTAAATTATTCCCACTTTTTCGCCCATTTTCCTCTACAGATTTGAAACCATAGGCGATCTGCTGTCATCAACAGCACTCAATTAAACAAAAATGTAAATTATTTATTGTTTTTGCGATTAGTGTCTCTCACTTTGCATACTCATAATCTCTGTGCACGTTACTGTAGCCGGAACCCTTAAAGTAACATTTACGACCGTTGAAGAAACACACTTAAGACTCGAGATGATAATTTNGTTAAAAATTTAATAAAATATCGAGTAAAATGCTAATAATAGTTGATATCGAGTAAAATGTGTAAATATAATGAATACTTTATAAGATCAATAAGCTATTTATTTTATAAAATCATTTTATCCAACATTGATTGAATCATTACAAAATGTAAATATATCAGTCATTATTAGGCATTATCAAAAATCCTACAGTCCGCTGTTTAACACAGAAGAGACCTACTTTATGGTGGAATACCACACAAACTTGGAGCCTTATCAAAATTCTTCCATTGGCATTGAAAAACAAATAAATGGCCAACAACTAATCGTTTATCTCAAGTTGTGTCCTCACCTATAGTAATCAAGACAATCCACTGTCGTTCCCTTAACGCAGACAAACTGTTTCTAATGTCGATTGATATCTTTCATTGTTGTATTTAAAGCATAGTGGTTTCGATTCAATATTCCGGAATGGTATTCGTTCTAAAGTAAACTGATAAGGTTTTTATTATAATATAATAAAATATACTATAATATCTTAATTTTTATTATTATTATCTTTTAGTGAACCATGATGAACAGAAAAATAAAATAACTAATCCCCACAGACAGATAAGGCTAAGTGTATTAGGAACCTTTACATCCCAGCAGCAATAATACTTGTATTGACAATTAATACAAGTCTCACTGAACCATGTCAATATTAATGTTCATCTATACTCGAATGGGTTATCAAAGCCGATATTAATTTGCGTTTACCAAACCGTTGGGTACGTAATATAGACATTAATATTACAACACAGTACCTACACGGGCTATTGATAGAATTATTTAATTCTATAAAAGATAAAAATATCACAGATGTTTGAAAAGGTTTTAATTTGTTGGTATTCCGCCATAGTGTCTATTGTGTCGAAACCAATTTTTAATTCAAATTCAATTGTGTATACCAAAGGCCCATCAGTACATTGTTGCCTTTACTAATGATTTTTCTTTAAATATTACCCTGAAATCGAATAGTAAGAAAGACAAACTATATATTTAACTTTAACACAAGGTATCAAAAGTTTTTTTATTGAAATACGTTTTAAAACCTTATAAGATGAGCAGTACAAAGCTTCTCAGTATTTGCTGTCACTATTTAATTATTTCATCTGTATTTAAGTAAGAGCAGATTCTAAGATTAAAATAATTATACCTACGTTTTCATCATCACTCTTTAAACGTCCCCACCAAGGGGCACGAGCCTACCTGAATCTCTTCGCAGGCGTGCGTGAAGATTTCCTCACGATGTTTTCCATCACCGTAAGAGCGTCGGATAACGTATATATAATTTCGAAAATTCGAAAACACATTGGTAAGTGGCGAGATTTCCACCTCAGCCTTCGTAAGAGGGCGACAGTTCACACCATTGACCCACCGACGCTCTCATTATAAAACCTACGTTATCATTATAAAAACCAATTACAAAACCATTGAAACAATAACGACCTAAATCGTACTGTGCCTGTCTTATTATATGTTTTTGAAATAACATTAGGTTTTCCTTTTTATTAATAAATGCAAATATTAAATATCTGAAATTGAAATTGAAATTTGAAATTGAAAAATGCTTTATTCAAATAAATCTTTACAGATACTTTTGAATCGTCAAAACAGTATATAATTTTTTTATTAAATCTAATGACTCTACCACCGGTTCGGAATGCCATCCAACGAGAATAAATACTACAGAAGAAAAGCACTGTTTTAAAGTTTCATATTGCCTGTAATATCACAAACACGTTTATACACATTTCATCGCGCTAAGTGTACAAAATTTAATGCATCTTAGATGCATTAGTTCCAAGGGACACCCCGTGGGTATAACGCTTTCATTCATATGCACCACATTGCATTAATGTGTTGTGATGTTACGCGATGACCCACTTGCACCAGCATAGTCATTAAGGATTGTATTTTGCGTTAATAAGGATTTAAAAAGAGTAATTTCAAAATCGTTTAGTCTTACGGAGAATCTGTTTCAACGTATTGCTGCTTTATTGTTTTTCGACACCATTTTTCCCATTCCACTTCTTTTGCCATCCAACGATTTAATTTCTTTTTGAAACGATTTAATTTCTTTTTTTATATATCTGTTTCAAACCTCTCGCAGTCTTCCGCTAATCTGCGTCAGATATCCCGGTGCTCTATTTTTCTCATAAAACGACCTTTCGCAAGTCGTTCTACGCTACGCTTGCCAATATGCGGTCTCCACGCTAGAAATAGTCTACTTCAACGGCTATCGGTTCTACAATAAAAGTGACCAGTGAACGTAGTATAAGTATAAACTTAAGATAGATCAAAAGAGTTTTATATAGGTAGGTAAATGCCTATATGAAACTGTTTTTATCTATCTCTACTTAAGCACTGCTGTCTTAGATATGCCTTAAAGTATATGCAAATTTCATTGTGCTAAGTGTTTCAAATTGTACGAATCTCAATAATGGCATTACTTGAAATGAAATCCCCGTGAGTATAACGCATGCACATGCACAATAATATTGAATTAATGTGTTATGTTACGTGGTGACCCACTTGCAACAGTTTAGCATTAACTCCTCCAGTGGGAGATTTCTCGGAAACTAGAAAATTGTTTCATAAAACTTTTTTCAACTTTGGAAGTGTCTCTCGCGCAAACTATTCAATTTATAAAAAAGTGATATTAGAAACCATATCGTTTTTCAAGATCTACACATTGATACCCCATACGTGGGGGTACGATGAAAAAAATATGCGCATAGGAACCCCAAAAAAATTTTTTTTCAAGTTCCTTGTCAACACCTTATAGCGGTTCACAGTATACATATACTTACTTGAATAGTGTAGTGCTTATAGTTTTGGAGAAAAAAGGGTGTGATATACGGACGGACAGACAGACAGACTTGACGAATCTATAAGGGTTCCCTTTTTTGCCATTTCGTTACGGAACCCTAAAAACATACAAATTTTGTACGTGTCGACTTCTGCACTAAGTGTTTCGAGTTTGATCCCAATACACCCAGACTAATACAAGCAGGCCCGTGCATGTACGCAAATGCTTGTACTGCACAGGGATCGAACTGGAAACTTGAGGTGTAGTAACAGACATCTCAATCACCACATTAAGGTATTGTTAAACTGTCTTAAGTATCTTTTGTAACCGTCAATATCTTTGTACAGTCTGATAAGTCATTCTCAAACAGACTTCGTAAAACGAATGTCCCGTCTTGAGTACAGATAACAAAAAAATACAATTAACATGGAATCATGGCACCTGAATACTATTTATCTATTTTACGAACAGAAATATACTCTATTACGATTGGTTAAGGCGCATACTATGGTGTATCGACACAAGAGCTGGTGCCGAATTTTTCTGCCTTCACATATGACGGTAGCAAACACGCTTAGAATGTAATCGGATAAATAATTGTATTTCCATTTATAACGAATTCGATGAACTTCGGTATTGAGCCATTCAAAGACATATTAGTTGGTAAAATAGACAGATTTGTTTACGCCTTAAGCAGACTCAGGAAAACGGTTTCCGAAAATGCTGCTTTAACTGCGTATCAGGGTATGTGGTTCATTATTGCGGTATGGTAAATATTGTGGGGTAATTCGGTTGATATGTCAAGAATCTTTAAGCTCAAAAGAAATGTGTTAGATCAATCTGTGGAGTGAAATATCGAGTCAGTTGTAAACCTTATTCGCAAAAATGAAGTCTGCCCATTCCCTGTCTATATATATTCTAAATGGGAATATTTGTATATAAACATAGACTTTGTTCGAATCTAAAAAAATACCCGGGTATAGAGGCAGAAAAGAAAAACGATTTAGTAGTCCACCCCAAAGACTAACACTTTATTCTAAANGACATAGGCTACTTTTTGTCTGAGTTTGTATTAAACATTTTTAAGCTATAAGCTTAATAATTGGTATTTGTCTATTTGTCACTAATAAAAATCTGCATCATGTTTCGGAAATCCCCCACTTTAAGGCCCCCAAAGGCTTAAAATGGGAGGAAAATTATTTTGGGATTTGTCGCGGTTTTCAAGTAGAAACTAAAATTGATAGAATGACGTATACTATCATCTACAGCAGCTTCAAAAAATATTATTATATTATAGTTAACAGGAAAAGGAACCGTGCTACCCGAATATAACGCGAGCGTAGCCGCGGGCATTGGCTAGTTACAAGTAAACGGTACGAAGAATGCTTCGAATCATTTAAAATTTTATCTTCAATAATATTTAATTATCACGGCAATTTTATATAGCTTTGGTTGGCTAGACGAGAATATTATATTACATTATTAATCTTATCTTTTTTGGCGTCTAAAGCATGACGTAAAAGGACCTGAAAAATGGCTTTGATGCTTTTCTATGGTTCTAAGTTGATATACATTCTTAAAAAGTGCTATCAAAAATAAAGGGGCTAAAATGTAATCACCTATTCATAAACATTTAGGTAACAAAGTTTTACGATCAGGTTGGTGTATCAATTGAGAAGCCATTCACCCAATTTTCGATTCCCTTGATATTTTATTAACATTGTGCATTAAAAATACAGGCAATAAAGTATTAAGTACCAGTATAACTATGTAGTGGCTTTTGTTATTTTTTATATATAGGCTCCTGACCCAATTGGAGATATAAAGACACACTCCCAAAGTAGTAAAAGTTTTACAATATGAGATTGATAATTAAAAGATATATATGATGAACATTACAATGGAAACTAACAACGACATCTGTTTAAACGACATCCAGTCAATCATCTATTGTAGTTAGCATTTAATACGTCATGTATTGAATGACTTTATTTGTCTTACTTTTTTCAAAGTAGAATCTGTCAAATGTAGAATCTGTCGAACGTAGAATCTCTCGAATGAGCAATCTGTCGAATGTAGAATCTGTCGAATGTAGAATATATCGAATGTGAAATCTGTCGAACATAAAATCTGGCGAATGTAGAATCTGTCAAATATAGAATCTGTACAGAGAATGATGTCAAAGTAGATCTGTCAAATGTGACTATTCGTGTTTTACTATTGAATATTTGTGTATTTTCCTACTTTCACCATGCACTCTAAATTACTTGACGTCAAAATATATTCAATTAAACAACCTATAAAGTCCCACTTAAAGGCATAACCTTTCCACAAATATAATTTTATTGGGCACTAACCTATCACGCGGATCCCAAGCGGATAGTGGGTGTTAACCACTACTAGCCGCAGTGGCGTGCACTCTATAATGCAGATAAGCAGTGCATACCCTATGCGCCCAGACAACCCGAAAAATTGCCAACATATTAAATTATTCCCACTTTTTCGCCCATTTTCCTCTACAGATTTGAAACCATAGGCGATCTGCTGTCATCAACAGCACTCAATTAAACAAAAATGTAAATTATTTATTGTTTTTGCGATTAGTGTCTCTCACTTTGCATACTCATAATCTCTGTGCACGTTACTGTAGCCGGAACCCTTAAAGTAACCTTTACGACCGTTGAAGAAACACACTAAGACTCGAGATGATAATTTTCGGTCACCCATCCGATTGTCAGCCATTGTGAAAATTACTTGACTTCTACGATCGTCAACCGACCGCGCAATCCACTATCGATTTTAATACACCCCTAGTATTTGTTTACCAATCACCTCCTGAATATTCATGGTTCCTAGTACTACGTATGCGTACGACACAACCATCAATTTTTTTAATGAAAACTGTATGAATAAAAACGACTCATTCTAATACGTTATAATGGCACCATAAGGGTAGCCACTCCCACGATAATGGGTTTTACGGTAGAAAACATAGTAACCACTCGTGTCAATAGGTTTTATACGGCCGATATTTACTGATAAAATTTTATACGTGTTTACCAGTTCATTGCGTCATTCAATATGCATACTCGTAGAAAGAAAGTATTATATTGTTATCATACCGAAATTGTTCATCATTAGCTTATTTATTACTCGTTATCTATTTATTGATTAATGAGCGTCGGTTGCTCAGTGGTGTGGACTGTTGCTCACCAACCGGGAGGGCCTCATCCTTCACTTGAACCTCAGTTCAAATCCCGCCACGTACCAATGAGTTTTCGAATTTTTGAAAATATATGTACGTTATCCGACGCTCTTACGGTAAAGAAACCTGCGCACGCCTGTGAATAGATTCAAAAGTTGTGCGTGAAGTCGTCCAACCCGCACGGGCCCGCGTGGACGACTAAGGCCTATACACCCTATACGGGTAGGCTCGTGCCGCTCGGTGGGGACGTTTAATGAGCTGATGATGATGATTTATTTATTCTAAAATAAATAAATACCATATTTTTTAAAAAAAACTTATTGAATGTATTTAAAAAAAGGTATAAACATTTATGATTATCCGTTGTTTAGTAGCCAAAAAGCTCCATGCTAAAATGAAAACTAGCTGGCGCTGTGTTAATTTAATGTCAGTGGGAAGATATTTATTTATTTATTACGACCCATTTGGTGTTGCGGTTGAGACGTCGGCTGTAACACCGGGTTCCGGGTTCGATCCCCGGGCAGTACAAACATTTGTGTGCATGAACATGTCTGTTTGTAATGGTCTGGGTGTTTTCTATGTATTATATGTATTTTTTTACAATAAACAGTATATAAGTATGTTTTTCCTTTGTTTAGTATCCATAATACAGGCTTCACGCTTAACTTGGGGCTAGATGGCGCTGTGTGAATGTCAGTGCATATTTATTTATTACACCAAATGTAATGACTGTTAAATGTATATAGAAATACCCAGACAAATAGAAACAGACATGTTCATGCTCACAAATGTATGTTCTGCCTGGAGATCGAACCAGGTACGGCAATAGTTATTAGATGACTGACTACAAAAAAATGCTGGCGACTAAAGTATAAAATCCTAAAGAAGTCTTCTTGTATAGTTATCAATTGTAAAGTAAATAAAAGGTGAAATTAATTTAAATATTATTTATTATTAACGGTACCGAAAAGTAGCGAAAAGTGCAAACATTGTAATGATTTTTCGGAACAAATCTGAGAACTCATTAGATATTCAGTTTGTTAACTTTGGTAACTTAAAGAGTATTGAAACTTAAAATTAGATTGAATCAGTTTTTGGAATCTAATGCTATGAATTTATCAAGAATAGATACCGCTTTAAGTCCCTAATGGCCAGAGTTTAGATACCTAATAATGAAAATTAATACTTTACTAACTCAATATGCATAATTGTTCACATATCGAAGCCTTATTATCTTTTGAAGTTCACACCATCATATATGGAAATATGGAGTTTGGAAAGTACGTAAATGTAGCTCAGTTGATCCATTTTTCTATTATATTTGCCCATATGTGATAATTTCTGAAATAAATTTTAATATAATTAAAACTCTGCAAATGTGCAACCAATATTTACCTAGCAGTTTAATGGATTGAATCATTGCCGCTCCCTCGCTAATGCTTGTGTCCGTGGAAAAGCTGTGGAATAGAAAAACAAGTAATTATATTTAATTAATACGACGATAGCTTAGTGGATTAATGTTGAAGGAACTTGACTTCACAGTCATATATCATAAGACTTGACAATCACAACTTTTTGTGTAGTTACAATCTAATCCAATCTTGGTGTATTTTGTAAGAATCTGCTGTTACTCATCAATAATTCCTATTGTTCAGTCTTGGAAAATATACAAATCATTGTTCTTCATACACCTTAGGTAACCATAACCAACTGGGTTATGATAAGATAAAAATTCTTTATTGCACAGAAGAGAAAAAAATAATAATCATACAACACAACAAGAAACAACAAAAAACAAGTACAATACAGGCGGCCTTATTGCTAAGGTAGCAATTTCTTTGGGTGAAAGAAAAATACTTATAGGTAAGCGGGCTAGTGCAAAAACTTAATCTAATGCATAGTTATAACATAATAGTACATAAACTAAGTACATATTACTACATATATAATTAATAAAATAAACTAATACATAATAAATATATACATAAACTAATGGAAGATAGGATAATACATGGTGTCATTACAGAAAATGATATTAAAAAACCGCATCTCTAAACGATTTTATGTTCAGCCGTGATTGAGTTGAGACCTTTAGTAAGCGTAAATAGTTTGGGAAGTCTCGTGGCACGATATGATATGCTTGTAGAAGAACGCTCATTGCGTAGTTTTGGTATGATTCAGGCCCTTTGGGAAGATTGGCTGGTGTTAATGCCTGATAGATTGAAATGCCCTTTACTTTAACAGAGATCCCGAAACATCTCCTATACCCAAATCTCATACATTTCAACAACAAGAGCCTGTCTAATATAATTATCTTGATGGGTTCTTCATAAAAACGACATAATGTATTTTATCGAGAGATTTATGGGCGGACGTAAAAATTTAATTATATGAAGCAGGTAAGTGCGTCATTATACAGTCTATCTGTTTGTTGAGACACAGATGAATGCGTTCCCTTTTATCGAGCAATAAAAAATCTGGAACGCACAGTCATCAGCTCATTAAACGTCCCCACCGAGGGGCACGAGCCTACCCGTATAGGGTGATTAGGCCTTAGTCGTCCACGCGGGCCCATTGCGGGGTGGACGACTTCACGTACAACATTTGAATCTCTTCGCAGGCGTGCACAGGTTTACTCACGATGTTTTACTTCACCGTAAGAGCGTCGGATAACTTACATACATTTTTCAAAAATTCGAATACACATTGGTACGTGGCGGGATTTGAACTTCAGCCCTCCCGGTAGGAGGGTGACATTCAACACCATTGAGCCACCGACGCTCTTTAACGCACAGTATGATTGTTCAATTGTCAATTTATAAATATATTAAATTGTATGTACAAAATCGTCATCAATTCGGTATCTCACACTTAAAAACACCCTTTGTATGCCAAAAAGAATCTTGTCCATTTGACCGCCAATGACGCTTTAAGGCACAATAGAAAATCCATTGCGTCTGGATTCCCAGCGTTCAATGGGTTAAATAAACTTAAAATGTTGCTAGGCTCATCACTTCCTTTTGTTGTTTATACAATTGTTGTCAATACGTTTAATCACAAATATCACAATTAAGTTATTCGAAGAGCAGGGTCTCCTGTTACAAGTATCTATAATATACTTAAAAGGAGTCCCTGGACACTGGCTATTGTAAAACGATATTGGAAGCTAAATAAATATTTTTGATTTTGATTTTTTGACTTCACAGATAAATGTAATTAGACTTCAACATAATATAATACAATTTTATTTTCATTTTGATAACTTACAAATAGATGTTTTGCTTTTTATACGAGGTGCCTAACTTGATACACCATTTTTGTTTCTCTTGTTATGTGTGTATGTCTGTGTATCTTAGTAGTATTGTCATTTGTTATTAGACCATTAAAAAAAACTTCTTTGTACTCTAGTACTATGTAATATTTTGATGTACCTTTATAACTTATATTTAAAGATAAACACCGCGAGAGTGAATTTTCGGTCCTGCTATTTCAGGATGAATATAAATTAATAGTTTTTTTAATTGATAATGCCCAAGGTCTCTAACATATATAAAATTTTAGTACTGTTGTGAAATATGGAATATATTTCTTTCAAATAAATAGCCAAATCCGCGCCATAAATTATCAAGCCAACCTGGTAGGCACTAAATGATAGAACTTTGTGATCACGACTTTGTAATATAAACATCCAAAATCAAAGCGTTGTTCCAGGAACTTTGGGGACGTTGATCAAGCAAATTGATTTTGCGTAAAATATGAACATTAATAATTTCTGAATAGAGCTCTTAACTGTACGCAGACCGTAAAGCAAAGTGTTTCTAATTAAAAAGGTAACTGGAATTGATTGACCGCACGTGGTCGATCAAGTTAGTGCTATACATTGCCGTTAAGCACCAAGCAAAAACATATATGCTCGATGCATGCCAGTCTAATTTTTGGCCAAACCGTATGCCTCGTCAATTGCCTGATCAGGACGCCAAGTCTTCTGCTAATAGACGATAGTTCTCGACATGCAATGATATAGAGTCTCTTAGCGCCTGAATGTCTCAGCTAACGGGGGCTGGTGTTTCCAAGTTTTGTCTAAGTGAGTTCGCGCCGGTGTTTATGGTATGCATTTACAGTCAATGTGACCATACGTTCGGGTGTACACGGTCAGTGAACGGCATCTAAGAAACTGATAAAGCGAGGATGATGAATGTCAAAATCGTGAAGGCCTTAACATTCCTAGACTTAACTGCTTTTCACCTTATGTACGGCGCAGCTGGTTTTCTCTTGAACTGCCTCTGACGCTTGTCGAGCAAAGTTGCAGTCTGGTCGAAGTATTCTATTGCGTCTGCCACACTGCCGTCTTGGTGCTTATTGTCCACTATTTGTTGGTTCCTACGGAATAATAAAGGCCGATACGTCATCATCATCATTCATCATCAGCTCATTAAACGTTCCCACTGAGGGGCATCGAGCCACCCAGCAAGGGTGTATAGGCATATCCGTATTTAGTCGGTTTCTTTGCGCACAACCTTTTGATCACTTCGCAGGCGTACGCAGGTTTCCTCACGATGTTTTCATTCACCGTAAAAGCGTCGGACCTACATATAATTTCGAAAACTCATTGATAAATGGCGAGATTAAAACCTGCACCTTTCTGATTGTAGAGGAAAGTTCACAACCATTGCAGCCACCCAAGTTGCCTTCACGGTAGTCTTTTTATATATATATAATTTTTTGTATCGTTCATTTTTGACTAAGATTAACTCCCCGCGATGACTTGCTGCAAGCAACTGGGTTGGTAGAATGGTGGTACTTGCTGGCATTTCTTGAATGATTCTAATAATGACTTTGTGGTTCAGTTTCAACATTAAGTTGATTACTTTTACCAACGCATCCCACGTTTACTTGTTCCTTGGTCCTGTTTCATTGGATAATATTACTCACTGGACATCAAGACATAGCTTGTGCATGGATCAATACATTAATGTCATGTTTTAAAAAAGATCTTATATTATTCCTAATTACTGTATGGGTTGTCTTCTCAGGTTTGTTCTGAAGACCAAAAGCATATACGTGAGCTCCTGTTTTTCACCAATTACTCCAACCATTTATTTATTGCTATAATTTAGTTATTTTAATGTGTATTCTTTGACCTAAATAAATAAATATCGATTTTACATTTTGACTTGACTTACTTTTTCTCCAATACCTGGTACTTCTTTCTTGGGCTCGTCTTACTTTTACATGTCATCTGTTTGTCTCGTGCAATTGGTATTGAAGGAAGGTACTTCTAAGGTCAATTGTGTTGTTCTAGCAGAATCACGGCCCAAGGTCTCTGCGCTCATGTATAGCCATTTGCTATGTTGACAAATACACGCACGTATTTCCTTTACCACTTATTTACCGTTTCTAGATAGCTATTGAATGTACACTACTCAGGTCTGGTTGATCGAGAACTATCGTAGGTAATCCGATAGGGCATGCCGATAGATCATTAGGACTAATATAGCGATAAATATCCAAAGAACATAAACCAGCATTATACGATGGTAAAAACTAATAATTTATTGTTTTTAACTATGTTTAATTTTGTCAATCTTGAATGTTTCACAAAATTGCACGATGACAAGATATTTAGTACAGAACATTTGAGACTAATCTGAATCCTGGAATATAATATTGTTTTAACTACTGTACTTGTAGAATTTGCACAATGTTGTCTAATTATGACGGAATGATTGGTCCATACAATATAATTTTCTTGATGGGATAGTCTTTTTTCTTTGAACAGAATATAGCGTAAACAAGAATCGGATAAAGATCGTTAACAATGTATGAGTCATATGAACGCCTATCTTAACGGTCTCAAGCCGGTGGAAGCACGAGCCTAGCAGGCCTTAGTGCGTCCAAGCGGACCTCGGCGGAGCGGATTAGGCCGGACTTCACGGCAACAACCTTTGAATGCTTTTTCTTAAGGGTGGGCAGGTTTCGCTCAGATGTTTTGCCTCTCACCTGTTTTCTAAGTGATTTCAATTATTTTCTCTTCAACGATGTACAGAATGTAATTCGGTTGAATTACTTTGGATACTATAGGTAATCTAAAACATTCACGAGTATTTTCTGGTATTAATTTAACAATAAGAGATATAATAATATATGAAGATTCGGTAATTGATAGAGTCTAATAATATTAACAGCTACGTGAAGGCATCACATAGCATTCTATCAGAGATGTATCAGATAATATGCGACGCGTGTTACTTTTCTCATAACTAAAGTTAGTATATGACTTTATTGATATTAGTTTAAGGTTTGAGTATATACATACGTCAATTCCGTAGTGAGTTACAATATTTCAAATGAAATATCGATAGGAATAGTATCGAACTTCCCACTTGCTTATTCGTAAGGCAAACTGACGACGTCGTATGTTGAAGTAATTTCTATCTGTGAAAGTTCAATATAAGAAGTTCAAATGTATAAAAGGTAGGATGGCCATCTACGTCAGGATATATAGTATGTAAGCTATTTGTTTATTCGACTCCTACTGTCTCAGGTGGTGTTTCCAGGCTCTCGCCTCAACATAAAGTGACTAAGTTATAATTAGATATTACTTAGTTAAGATTCTGTTGTCAACTTAGGTACGAAGTACTGACGATAAATTGTTTTACAGTTTGGTAGATATTTATTATTGTTTTTTTGTGTAAAATTAAATAAATTTAATAAGTACGTTACAAAGAAGTACTCGGACGTAGGCTAAGGGGGTTGTGGCGTTGGCTAGGGAACCTAGTATTTTATTTGTGAATTATAGTGAATTTTTTTCAACTTGCATAGTAATTTCCTCACTACAAATGATTGGTCGTCATCGCTGCCGCTACACTAAGCTATCACTATACGGTAGCTCGTGCTGCTGGACTAACATGATGCATGAATTGTCTAGCGACTATTACTGTGGCATTGACATTTCAACGACTAACATGGTTTTGGATTGATTGTGCGTGACTACCACAGTAGCCCAATAATAATAAATAATAATATAAATAAATCCAAGTTCTAAATAATTATATACATTTTTAATATATCTTTAGTTTAATCAATAGTAAGAATATATAGAAAAATGCAATAACTTACCTTTATGCGATCTAGCACGTAGATATCCCGTAGCAAAGTAATTGATGCCCAGTACTGAAGCGATGGCTTTACACTCTATGCTTCGGAGGAGGTTTTTAAAACCCACCAGATATCTGTCGAAAAAATGACCACCCATGAGGTAGATGTTTGTGGTGAGAAGTCAGCCCTGAGATCTGGGTTTGTACCAGCACCACCTCGGATGTGAAAAAATAAGACAAATCTGTGTTCTGAATTTCGGGGCATTAAATATGGACTTGTTCTAACAAAAAAAAAATAATTATATTTACTGCACAAAGTTTGAACCCGAAACTTTGGCCTGAAAGCTAAATCCTCATCTACTACAATCTAGTATATCAAATGATAAAAAGAAGTTCGTATTTTTGTCTTGTCCAGGCGTTCCCATGATTCCCGGGCATGATTCACACTAGCGATAGTTGCCTAATTAAACAAATTAAAAAATTTTTGACATTTGTCACCACACGATATTCTACATATTAAAAAAGGATCACATGGTCCTTCTGAGAAAATCCGAATAGAAACATGAGTCACGTATGGTCATCGGTAAGATTATGTTGACTCATCTCAGTGGACACCTCGCTAGTTGCCGGTAAAAGTAATAAATTTTATGTCGTTACTACAGTCTGAATCATTTTGTAATTTTGAGTGTATACTTGACATTAATCTTAGGGAGAACTCATATTAATCTTCTGCGGTACCTCCAAATCGTATCTATTCATCACATCAAAAATGTCGAATGTGCACTCGCATCGCAGTCCTCTGCTGGACATAGGTCTCCCCCATTTTGCGACAGATATCCCGGTCTCCCCCTTTTTCTATCGGCTCTCACTAGCACCTTTCGCAAGTCGTCGGTCGATCGGGCCGGATGGCGTCCTACGCTACGTTTGTTCAAGAGCAGAACAGAAGAACAGAACTCGACTGCTCCAACGGCCATCGGTTCTGCGATATTATATGCATAAAGTATAATCTGACACGATTTAATATATAGATTGATAGAAATCAATATTTGTAAACGACTTAATGATATCTAACTCTGTTAACGGGATACTCGTATAATAATAAAATTAATCAAACTAAACCAATAGTGTGTGGAATTATCTAAGATCAAAGTGTCCGTAATAAGAGATTGAAGCTGCGACCCAGTTTCCACCGATTAAGCTGTGACGTCACTGATTCCTTCATCTTTGCCACTTGATATTAAATGAAGACGTCGTCGATGGTGAGTGCATGGCTATTAAAATTTATGGCGTTTCTATACGCTTATTGAGGCTACAAATGTCTGAAGACTTTGTCTTATTTGTTCGTGATTTTATACTAGCTGTTCCCCGCGGTGTTACCCGCGTATAAGATATTCTCCCGCAGTAGAACATAACCTGAAATCACTTTGTTATGTCACACGACGCACGGCCGTCGCGCTGTAAATCATTGATTTATTTTATCCAAAATAAAAATTATTGTCCGAAATAAAAAAGCCTATGTTTTCCCTTATTACATCAGCTACTTGCCATAAAAAGTGCCGTCCAAATGCATCCCGCCGTTTCAGAGATTACCCGGAACAAACAGACAGACAGACAAATAATTAATAAAATGTCAGGTTATATTTCATAAGGTTTTCATTAGAGTGCCCTTACAGGGTTCATGTGTGATGTACCTACTGTTAAACCTTATAAATCAGTTTTTTGTGTTAAATTTTAAGAGAACATTCCAGACGCTCACCTGATGGTGAGACGCCAGACCATGACATAGCGACATTTAAGGAGACCAAAAACTGACAGACTGTTATTTTCTCCGTTAATGCAGCAATGCGCCCGACACCAGAGACAACATTAGTAAGGTTTCTTATACCCGGTAATTTTACTAGCTGTTTCCCGAAACACAAAAGTGCGTAACACTCCTGTTTGACCAGACGATATCTGGCACTGCGGTGGTACCTACCTAGACGACTCAGTATCAAGTCTACTATCTAGTTTGCAATGGATAAATAAATAAATAAGAGATGGCGGAAAGGCCCCAGGCATATGTCATAATAGCCAAAGAAGGCAGTATCTTACCTCCATATAGTGCTGCTGTCCGTATCCTTAATCTCCTTCGTGAGATGGTTGAGAAGTGCTGCGTTCGCATTGGTGTACCACTCCACGGCTTCAGTCATGGAAGTTCCTGCGTTCAGGCTCGCTCTGGTAACAAAGAATTGTGATATGACTGGGATTTGAACTAAATCTGAGCGGCTTATTATAATCATAATCATCATCAGCCTGTAACGGCCAGTGGGCACAGCCTATGTATGGGGTGATCACGCGGTCCCAAATCGGATTGGTGGGTTTTAACGACTACCATCCTAATATTGTAGCCGAAAACTGCTTAAACTATCCTCCGCAGTATGGAATTTTCTTTTCAGACAATCAGATTATTCAGCCTTCAATCCTATCAACCTATCGCAATCCACTGCTGGACAAAGGTCTCCCCCATTTTGCGCTAGATATCCCGGTCCACCGCCTTTCTCATCCCGCCTCCACCAGCGACCTTTCGCAAGTCGTCGGTCCATCAGGCCGGAGAGTGTCTTACGCTATGCTTGCCAAGACGTTTCCACTCCAGCCGTCGTCCCCGCAGCCTATACTAAACTAGTAAGAAAATCGCACAAAGAGATGATTCCCCGCAGGATTCGAATCCACAACGTCCGGGTCACGCAGCCAAACGACTCCAGGCGTTATTTGAATTGTAGTCATAATATTCTATGAAAAATTTATCAACGCACTAGTCACCCGGTAGATCGGACTTGGCCTACATACAAATCACACGATTGTTTAGGTGAAAAGTATATCCGGACTTTAGAAAGTATACCAGGCTTCTCGACGCAATCTTGGTCCTGGATTCTATGCAACCTCCAAAGTTGAGTTTCGAGGAGGAGAAGGAGGCTAAGTTTTTGAGAGACCTCTACAGGTGCATCCCGGAAAGTGGAGTCAGTTTTAACGGGCTCTATTAGCGGAGAACAGTTGCCTGGGTCTTCGACTCATTAAACTTAATTGGCGTCGCCCCAATCAGCTACGGCCTATAGGTTTAGATTGGTTTATTTCCCAAAATGATATATAAATTTCTTTTTGCACTAATGTTGACACTTTTCCGGTAGGTTAGTTTGACTAAGTTTTCAAAGTATGGACCGTAGATATGGAAGGTCAACGATTGAAAAACTTTCAAGTACGGTGGGTGATCTAAGTTAGTTTTTCTTAGAGAACATTGCCGATAAATCGTGATGAAGTTTTCAATTTTTACGTATATTAATAAGTGGCGATTAATAATGTAACAAGCAAAATCGATACATTTACTATTAATAGCATATAACATTGAAAATTACCTAGTAAAATAAATCAAAAGATAAGGTTTATTAAAAATTGCCATTGACGTCCCCCTGTAGGGCACAGGCTTTTCAGCATCGCATAGGTTGGGTCGTAATCTACCACGCAGACGCACTCGGATTTACATATCAGGATATACATTCCCTTAATTATCTTAATTAATTACTATTTTAAGATTTTAGCGTTGTTAGTAAATGCAGGCTCAAATCCTTCCATGTACCAATTTGTTTTCGAAATTATATGTATGTTATCGGACGCTCTTACAGTGAAGGAAAACATCGTGAGAAAACCTGCGCACGCCTACGAACAGATTCAAGGGTTGTGCGTGAAGTCGGCCAATCCACACTGCACGACTAAGGTAACCCTATACGGGTAGGCGCGTGCCCCTCGGTGGGGACTTATAAATGAGCTGATGATGACCTACGAAGGCATGAATGAATGAAATGAAAAATAGTACCCATATGTACAAAATATGTAAATACAACATAGTGAGACCAGAAGTATTGAAAAAAAAATCGAACTTAAAAAAAGTGTTCCAATATGGCAAACCTTCCCCTACGTATTTACGATTGAAATATGATCATGTCCCCATCAAGTAATTGGAATTACTGCCAATAGCTCACATTGTAAACTTCCGATTCGATACACATATTGGCATCGTACATAGGCACTTTGAATTGGGTCCAAGCAAATGTTTACGCGCTTTACTATTTGCGACGAGTTCAATATTACGTCGTCTAATGAAATTCTAAATGCGACCTTACACTGTTCGTGATTTGGATTTAAATAGCTTGAATATATTTCCGTAGTAACTAAACCCAATGGGCAGTGGGTTGATACCAGGAAATATGTATACAGCTTCAGTCTAATAATATATAATAAATTAGTTTGACTAAAATTACGCGGGGCCGGAAGCCCTCTTTCCTTTTCCTATATTCCCATTTCCTTCTTTTGAAAGGTAGACAATATAAATAATGGCCCCAAACTAAGCATCAGTATGTATTATAGGTTCTAAACAATAAATAAATATACTAATATACTTTTTTGAATCCATACTCCATACTAATATTATTAATGTGAAAGTATCTCTGTCTGTCTGTCTGTTTGTTACGCTTTTACACCTGAACGGATTTTATTGAAACTTGGTATGTTGATAGAAGGTAACCTAGAATAGGTTTTAAGCTACTTTTTGTCCCGTTTTCACCCCCCACTTCCCTAAAATGGGGGTTGGAAGTTTGTATGGAACATTCCGCAATTTTTGCAGTACGACGCTGAAATTTGGTGGGCGGACTATTTATCAGAAACGAAAAAATATGGCATATTTTTTTTTCCAAAAATCCACTGGCTGAGATGCCTTAAAGCATCACAAATATAACAATAAATTGTCCATTGTATCTGGATTCCTTGTGGGTTAAAAAAAGGGCTAATCAGTCACATGGCTAATCAGGTGTTAAGTAGGTATAACCTATAATTAGCGAAATGTAACAATTGAGGCGAAATAGTAATCTTGAAGTAACTCGCCGCGTGGTAGAATTCGTGATGATTTAGTGGTAAGATTACGACAGCAAAGGACAGCGTGCAATTTTACAAAGAAAAATATTTGTCAAAGAAAGTTATATCAAAGGATCGCGAAAGGGGATCGAGTTGTATAGAACACAGATACATACCTGTAGTATGATATACCTGATGGCAGATAAAGGTAAACGCGACTATTATTTTTATGGATATTTTGTATTTGAGAAGGTAAACTGAAGATTAATCAATCCCACTATTTCAGTGAAAAAATATTTGTTAAATTAAATTGCACATTTTCAAAAGTTAAATCTTTTACATAACCTATTCTTTCTTTATTTAATACACTATTTAGAACAACATTTATCATAGCCCTGGCTTCAAAGATAATAAAATAAGTTAAAGGAGCTTCTC
>PQWD01005458.1:0-51895 GCA_019425675.1 Leucinodes orbonalis
CGGCGTGTAGTAGTATATGTCTGCGTCCGTCTTAGTAGATCGCAGCTTACTAGGCTTGTTGCTAGGTTTTTGTTCCTTGCTAGGTTTGTGTCTTACGTACGTAAGTGTACGTTATTCCAGGTGTCTGTTGCTAGATTGGTGTCGCCAGCTACGCTTGTGTTAGTATGTGCGTGTATGTATTACTAGTGTGCCCTTGGCACGCGTGTGTGTAGGTGAGCGGTATGAGTTGTCTGTCCACATGTGTGTGTGTGTGTGCGGTGGTGGACACTGACCTCCTAGTGGAGCGCAGCTTCTTCCGTGCGGCGTGTAGTAGTATATGTCTGCGTCGTCTTAGTAGATCGCAGCTTACTAGCTGTTGCTTAGGTTTTTGTTCCTTGCTAGGTTTGTGTCTTATACGTAGTGTAGTTATTCCAGTGTCTGTTGCTAGATTGGTGTCGCAGCTACGCTTGTGTTAGTATGTGCGTGTATGTATTACTAGGTGTGCCCTTGGCACGCGTGTGTGTTAGTGTGAGCGTGTATGAGTTGTGTCTGTCCACATGTGTGTGTGTGTGTGTGTTCGGTGGTGGACACTGACTCCTAGTGGAGCGCAGCTTCTTCCGTGCGGCGTGTGTAAGTATGTGCGTCGCTTAGTAGATCGCAGCTTACTAGGCTTGTTGCTAGGTTTGTTCCTTGCTAGGTTGTGTCTTACGTACGTAAGTGTACGTTATTCAGGTCTATGCTAGATTGGTGTCGCCAGCTACGCTGTGTTGTATGTGCGTGTATGTATAAACTAGGTGTGCCCTTGGCACGGTGTGTTAGTGTGAGCGTGTATGAGTTGTGTGTCACATGTGTGTGTGTGTGTTCGGTGGTGGACACTGACTCTAGTGGAGCGCAGCTTCTTCCCGTGCGGCGTGAGTAGTATATGTCTGCGTCGTCTTAGTAGATCGCAGCTTACTAGGCTTGTTGCTAGGTTTTGTTCTTGCTAGGTTTGTTTACGTACGTAAGTGTACGTTATTCCAGTGTGTTGCTAGATTGTGTCGCCTAGCTTGTTGTTTATGTGCGTGTATGTATAACTAGGTGTGCCTTGACGCGTGTGTGTTAGTGTGAGCGTGTATGAGGTCTGTCACATGTTGTGTGTGTGTGTTCGGTGGTGGACACTGACCTCCCTAGTGGAGCGCAGCTTCTTCCCGTGCGGCGTGTAGTAGTATATGTCTGCGTCCGTCTTAGTAGATCGCAGCTTACTAGGCTTGTTGCTAGGTTTTGTCCTTGCTAGGTTTGTTGTTACGTAAGTGTACGTTATTCCAGGTGTCTGTTGCTAGATTGGTGTCGCTAGCTACGCTTGTGTTAGTATGTGCGTGTATGTATTACTAGGTGTGCCCTTGGCACGCGTGTGTGTTAGTGTGAGCGTGTATGAGTTGTGTCTGTCCACATGTGTGTGTGTGTGTGTTCGGTGGTGGACACTGACCTCCCTAGTGGAGCGCAGCTTCTTCCCGTGCGGCGTGTAGTAGTATATGTCGGCGTTGCGTCGCGAGTGCGCGTCGAGCGCGGCGCGGTACACGAGCTCGCGGCGCCAGCGCCTCCAGCGGCGCGCGGAGCAGCGGCGACGACATCTTCCGTCGTCGCACGACGGCGCCGCGCGACAGTGGCGACGACACCGCTGCCACACGGGTACTTATGGCGTATGGGGATAGTGCGACCGTGCAACACATTGCAATGCGACGTCTTAGATAAACTATAAAGTGGACGTATTTACACAAAAGGATCCAACCCACAAGAACACATTTGAGATTTGAAATTTAAAGTTTATTTGCACTTAGTATTGTAAATAAGTGTATATTATCAAAATGGATTCAAGTGTATTGGATTTGATATATTATTTTGAGACCATTCTTTTTGAATGGATATTTCTCTATATGAATCCAAGGAGACCGAGTCGTTTTTGAGTAACTAAAAAACGTTAGGGTCATACATGTGGCTGGTAAGACCATCGATAATATATAAATGCATATATCGTTGATGATTTTATACTAAACTAATTTACTCCCCAGAGGCCAGTTTGGTATACTTAACTCATATTTGACCTCCTTGTGGGTTGGATCCTTTTTGCGTAAATACGTCTAACTAAATGCACAATCTCACACAAAATTCTCCCTTTGTTAAGTATGATGCGATTTTAACAAACATTGCTATCACACTGACATTTTTAACTTTACATAAATACATTTAAAAAAAATTAATTAAGTAAGTGGAATTCATGTCAATATTTTTTTAAATCTCGGTTCTTTTTTGCATGTTTGCTATTTTTTGTTAAATTGCTGTGTAAATCTGTAGTGGATATAATTTAAAATGTTAATATTATGCTGTATTACAGATGATTAGTTATATTCTGTTATTGTACCTATAAATTAAAATAAAACTAATAAATCACTCAATAAATGTTCGCAAAATCCTGCTCATCGTCGGGCAAAATTTTCATTCATAATCACTTCACTATATGCATAAGTGGCATTGTAGTATGCTCATGCTTTTGATTTTATACCTTTTAATGACGCCTTAAGGTCAAAATTTTAGTGAATAATTTTATGACATAAATATAACATGTGTTCGTTCGGACATTTTTTGTTGATGTCTTCGTGATTGTGCATCTAGTTAGTTTATTGTTCATCCAAGGTGTCAATTGCATCACATATACAGTGCGACAACTAGACATGTAGGCACAGCGCAGCACGTAGGCAATACTACAAGTATGCATTATCGCGATAAATATAAAGTTCGACTAATTTAGCATCATCGCGACACGAATTCAGTGAGACTAATTACTAATTTACAATGCATTAAAGCGACATATTGTTCAATGCATTATTATTAATAAAAAAAAATTTATTAATGCACCGACGCAGTGAATTCAATGCACCGACACGACATATATGTATTGTGTACAATGCATAACACAGCAAATTCAATGCATCACCGCGACACATGTATACAAGGCACGCGCAGCAAATATACAATGCATCACGCGACACATGTATACAAGCACCGACGCAGCAAATACAATGCATCACCGCGACACATGTATACAAGGCACCGACGCAGCAATACAATGCATCACGCGACATGTATACAAGGCACGACGCAGCAAATATACAATGCATCACCGCGACACATGTATACAAGGCACGAACAAATATACAATGCATAGCGGACACATGCATACAAAGCACCGACGCAGCAAATATACAATGCATCAGGACACATGTATACAAGACACCAACGCAGCAAATATACAATGCATCATCGCGACACATGTATACAAGACACCACGTAGCAAATATACAATCCATATATAATTAACAGCTTTAAAGCAACGTATAGGTAATGAAACAATAGCGATACATACAGTATGCAATACATAAGCGATATATGTATACACTGCACCGATACAACAAATATCAATCATCATGGCGACAAATGTATACAAGGCACCGGCGGCAATATAGGGCGGTAGTACGTTTAAATGTACTACCGGGACAAATATACAATGTATACCGCGACACATATACAATATACTACCGGGAACATATACAATGTACTATAGGAACTTATACAATGTATCCGGGAAACATATACAATGTACTATAGGACACATATACAATGTACTATAGGGAACACTATACAATGTACTACCGGGACACATATACAATGTACTATAGGGACACATATACAATGTACTACCGGGACACATATACAATGTACTACCGGGACACATATACAATGTACTACCGGGACACATATACAATGTACTACCGCGACACATATACAATGTACTACGGGACACATATACGATGTACTACCGGACACATACAATGTACTACCGCGCACATATACAATGTATACCGGCACAAACATATATATATATATATATATATATTATTATAATATTTAGGTCCATAAACAACATTTATGAATGTTAAATTAGACTCTACCACTGGTCTGAGATCAGAATGTTGTTTCCATTGAGAAGAATCCAGAATGAAATTCAGTAGCAATATATTAATGTATCAAATTCATCTCAATCTGTTGACTGATGCAAGCCAAATATTTTAATTTTCCATACAAAAACTGGCCGAATTTTGACACACTTGTTGTCAGTGAGACTCCATCTTTTTATACTTCCAGGCGCAAACGCATTGCGCGTTCTGTTTTGGCAAGTGGGAGAAGCCCAAATCCCCTTTACCCCTATTTTTCCTTTTCTAACTCCTTTTTAAAGGTCGATGCATAAAGGGCGTTTTCAATAGAATATGTTTAAAAATATGAAAAGCATCGGTGGCTTATTGGTGTGGACTGTTGCCTCCCGATCTGGAGGTGCAGGCAAATCCCGCAACGTACCAACATCATTTCGTATTTTCGAAATTATATGTACGTTTATCTGACGCTCTACGGTGAAGAAAACATGGTGAGAAAACCTGCGCACGCCTGCGAAAATTCAAAGGTTATGCGTACAGTAGGCCTATCCTATCCGCACTGGGCTTAGACTAAGGCCTATACATCTGTTACGGGTAGGCCCGTGCCGCTCAGTGGGGACGTATAATGAGCTGATATAATTATGATGTTAAATAAAATCTAAACGATTCGCACGCTGCTGTCAATAGTTATAAACGAAAACGGCTTTTGTACAAGTCTTTTTTTCCAAGCAACTTACTTAGCAATGAAATTCCTTTCCTTATCAATACACTACCGCGACACATGTAAGATGCACCATCGAGATAAATACATAATGCATGCAAATAAGCAGTGCATACCCTGTGTTTTCCAAACAACCGGAAAATCGCCAGTGGTGTTATCTATAAAAGATAGGCGATCTGCTATTATTGACAAAACAATAGGCTTTTGTGGTTAAATATTTATACAACAAACCAAATTTCTTATACTTTAACACTCTTCACTAATAGTGATGGGATTTGCCACAGTCTCGCTGCTTGGCAGCCAAGTTAAAGATAGTTAATCTGATATTAAATAGCGAAGATACCTATTGATACACAGAAAAGATATTCATCCCTAATCAATTGAAGAGTTGTAGTACGTCACTAATATCTATCACTTGACGTTAGGATTACGCGCGGGAAACACTCATATTGTAAGACTAACATTATTTAATTATTGTAATTCAAAATTACAACTTTTAAAGGTATAATGAGAATTTTCAAACTTTACAATATGTATTTCTTGAATCTGTACATATCATAGTACATTCCAATATGTATTACCGATGTAAGTTGCAACATTTCCAATTTGCACTTCAACCATTAAACTTTTTATAGTTTAAGTGGTGTACAGAATGTTAAAACTTTACACAATCGTCAATTCCGATGCGAATATTTCGTGTTTATTGAACATAATGCAGAATGAAAATTGTCATACACAGTCCATTTTATTCCAAAAGATGTTTTAATTTAAGTTTAGTTAAAAGATCAATTTTTCAAGTACAATTTATTGGAAGTTTTGTTTCTTGTTCAAATTCACATGGGCCAAATATTCACTTAAACATTCTGCATTCAGGAAAAAAAATGTTTTGCGATTAAAAAGAATAAACAAACCGCAATTCATATCATTAAAATACATAAACTTTATATTATTTTGAGCTTCTTAAGTCCACCAGAGGTGTACTTCAGGATGGTAGGTACAGTACAAGAAGATGAGGCTGAAACTGGCAGAAAATTGTAACAGAAAAAACACGATAGCCATGGTCGAAAAAAGCCTCGGTTTAAAAAAAATACCGTTTTTTATAGAATATGTAAAAAAAATCTAAACGATTTGCATGTTGTAGTAAAAAAACATAAACAAAATCATCCTTTTTTGGACCCAAGTATTTTTCATCTCTGGCCATTGCATTTTTTCTGCTAGAACTTTTCTGCCAGTTTCAGCCTCATTACAAGAAGAAACAGATTATTATACTTTCTCAAAATGTATCACTATGTCTGTATTTCTAATTGCCCATACACGTTTTTGGTCTATATGGTATCAATGAGAAAAAAAATTGAATACTTTTTCGCCTTGCCAATTATACAAAGTGTTTTATATAAGCGCAATAACCAATAATATAATATATCTAATACAAAAAAATAGGATTTCACCAATGTAATATCAAAGTGTTATGTAATGTTAAACTTACATCACTAGAAATGGCCCCATCACCATCAGATCTTGATGATAAGGCAGATGAAGGTCTTGAACCATCTGAAATGTCAACACAATTAATAATAATAAAACTTTTATTGCACATAAAACATATTACAATGGAAAACATGGACAGAACAAAAAGTGTACAAATAAGGCGGTCTTATTACTAAAAAGCAATTTCTTCGACAACCTTCAGAAGAGGATAGTTTATTAATAATGATTAATTGGGCTGTGCAAAAGTTAGAACCTAAGTTATATGAAAATAATAAAATACAATAAATATAATTTCAAAACATACATACATATAAACAGTATCTACGCATATACCTCGGATGAAATATTATACACATACATTCACATAAGTGCTATCAAACTATAAGAAGAGAAATTTAAAATTCCCGTGTCAAGTATGAAGTATTACGGGGGAATTAGAGATAGGAAATATGATTTAACACGAGATTTGAAAATAGGTAAGGAGTGAGAATTTTGAATAGATACGGGAAGAGAATTCCATAATAGTATGGAGCGAACAACGAAAGATTTTGAAAAATAACTGGAAATTATGATTATATTAATAAAATATTGGTACAAACTCGGTTTAGTGTAACCGAAGTGTTCTGTAAGGACCTAAGCTGAATATATTCTTTTCATTTTCATGTACGATTGACGCCTTTATCACTAAATAGCGATCTCTTCCATACAAACATCTCAAAATGGATGGACTTTACATAATTATGGTATCAATTGTTAGACGGAAAAGAAATGACAAACGCTACCCATCCCTAATCAATTGAAAACGAATGTCATGTTACTAATATCTCTCTTGACATTAGCATTGTACGCGGGAAAGAGTCATAATATAACACTAAGATTTAATCTATCAATAAATCAATCAAGGAATCCTTTAATACAATTTATAATTACCAGTATCCTGTCTTGGTCGTTTTGATGCTCTTACTGTAGCTGGAGTGCCCATCACATTCCTGACTGGTACATACTCTTCCTTGCAGCACTCACTTCCGCTTCGAGGCGCTCTAAAAATTGAAAAATACGAAAATAAAATGCAGTTACCAATGAAACATTGCCTGTAATCAGATATGCATCTGTGATCTACTATTATATTAATGTAGATGTTTAAAACTCATAGGATAATTTGTCCCGAGATAATGTGTCCCAATGCTCTTACGGTGAAGGAAAACATCATGAGGAAAACTGTGCATGCCTGCAAAGAGATTCATAGGTTGTGCATGAAGTCTGCCAATCCACACTGGGCCCCTGTGGACACTAAGACCTAATCACCCTGTACAGGTAGGCTCGTGCTCCTCGGGGGACTTTTAATGAGCTGATGATGAATGTCTCCCAAAACTAGTACCTTTTGGATGAGTTCAGGTTCTGCCATTATATCAAATTTACCATGAACCAAACCTAATAAATATACACTGACATACACACATCACCATCTAGTCCTGGTGGACATATAACGAGCTGATGTGATAATGATAATCATGATATTGAATACCGCTTAATGACTCAAATCTATGCTGTTTAAGATTTTCCACATTTTGAATTGCTATTTTTTTTCCATAAAAGACATTAATGGTGATATCCCAAAAAATTATGTCATTGTGTTATAGTGACATACAAAATGTATGACAATAACATGTTTTGGCGCATCTTTATGTACCTAGTTATTAGTAACCCAGTTATTAATTCCTAGCTGGATAAATAACGATAAATTTCTTTATTGCACACATAAGTAAATTATACTTGTATTGGAGAAAAAAAATGCGATTTATGCGGTCTTATCGCATATAGCGATTTTTTTCAGACAAGCTCACAAATAATACCTATTTGTTAGCTAAAAAAAAACTTACCAACAAGCTTGTTGTATCCAGCCAAGTCACCCTGTGCTGTATCGGCTGCTTCAAAGCCCACAAACTCTACATCGCCTGCATCACTAAACGCAACTGAAGCTCTCCGTTTAATTCCTCGTTTGTCATCTGCCTCATTGGTGTCTACGTCATGTCCATCTCCTGCAGCATCAGGCTCTTCTTTGATCGCATCAGTTTTAAGCTCCGGCTCTGGTTTCACATCTTCCATTGGCTCTGTAGCCGGAGATTCAAGCTTAACATCTGCATCCAATTTGGAATCTGTTTCGTCTGAAAATATAACACACTAGTTAGATTTGGTTGAAATCTTTGAGTACTGAGAGAAAAAGGTTATATAACTAAATGTGGGATAGGATTCCTTAACAACTTCTCCACTTGTTTACCTCAACAGGAACTAAAGTCCTCCAATCAATAAATTTTGTATTGTTTTCCCATTAATAAATTTATGTAAACATACTGGGTGGTAGACCTGGTACTGAATCCTCTAAGTACCACACTTATCTAGAGGACTCAGTATACCTCAGTGCCATATATCGCCCCATGTACATTATCCGCTTGAATATAGCATGGGTTTAAACTTACAAAACTCAATAAATGAAATTATTGTTTACACAAAGTTATTGATCAAGCAGTTACAGTTTGGCAATAAATGATTGTGTTTTGGGTATTAACTATGAAGATAGCACAATCCACTAGGATATATCGCATTTAGATTAACTTATCATCATCAGCTCATTAAACATATACAACAACAACAACTTGGTGGGGCAAGTAGCACAAGCCTACCCGTTTAGGGTGATTAGGCCTTAGACGTCCACGCAGGCCCAATGCGGGTTGGATGACTTCACGCACAATCATTGAATTTCTTCACAGGTGTGTGTGTAGGTTTCCTCATGATGTTTTCCTTCACTGTAAGAGTGTTGGATAACATACATATATTTTCGAAAATTCGAAAACACATTGGTACGTGTCACACACACAGTCCACACCATTGATCCACCGATGTTCTAGATTAACTTATGTAGAACTTAAAATAAGAACAACCCTTGATCATCATCATCATTGCAACATATTCAGTTGACTACTTAAGGAAGGCCTCCCTAATGAATTCCATACAGTTTAGACCCTAGAAGTCAACATACATTAGCTTCCCATCAACTAAAGCAGAACATTGGTCTAGTATGAGAACCACAACAAACTCAAAATATCTTTATTTAAGTAAATCTTTCACAGATACTTTTGAATCGTCAATTGATATTATGTTATTTTAATGACCCTACCAATGGTTCGGAATAGAATTCTACATCTTTATGAAAAGCCGGCAAGTAACTTGGTAGTCACTCTTTTAAACTTTTTATATAATTGGTTAGTTTTTTTGATTTACAACAACTTAATAATCCTTACAAAACACATAAAATTGCCCTTAATACAAATATGCTTAAAGCAAACCTCTCGCACCCCTCTATTGGATTATAGGTATCTCTATAGGATGTACTTTTTTACATATGAGGCAAAAATATGGTTTTAAAACTCTACCATCATGGTAATATTTAATCAGTTGATACCCAATTGATGAGAAAGTAAGATAAGAAATCAGTATAAATACTGACCTTTTGTTACTGGAACGGACATTATTAAAAAGCAAATCAAATATAATTAACTGTAAATGGAATTTATTGAATAAGCAGCACAAATAATGTTTCCTATTCAACCTATCGCAGTCCACTGCTGGACATGGGTCTACCCCATTTTGCACTAGATATCCTGGTCCTCCGCTTTTCTCATCCAGCCTCCACCAGCTCCCTAAATAATGTTTATATACCAGGAAATGTTAAGTAGCTCAAAGAACTTTTTAATAAACCATAAAATGATGACCAATATTCACAAAATAAAAATAAAGACATATCAATACCTCGTAAATTTTTAGGTGAATATAATAATATAACGTTGTAATTTGCTTTAAAGTTTATATGTATTTATAGAAGGTTCTAGGGAAGCAAGTTAATGTTTATATAGTAATAAAAACAAGGAATAATGCAAGACTTTAAGCAAATTTGATATGTATGTCATCAAAATCAAAATAGCTTAGAGGTTATGTGAAAGTTGTAATACCTTTGGCTGGTTCCACGGCTGGTAAGTCCTCCGTAGGGTGGCTCCTCTGACTTTATAGGAACCTCCGATTGGACTGGTTCGCCTCTACGGCGCTCACTGACGCAGCTTCTTCACATTCATCTTAGCATCATCGCAGGGACGTTATCACTTAACGCCATTTCGTCAGACATTGTCAATATTTGAAAAATAGTTTAAACCACTGTCAAGGCTTAGATAACCACATAACAAGACGGTTACGAAACTACAGCAGCTCTCAGACGAATTTATCACGTTTGTGCGCGTCACTACGTAGATTTCCCGCTATATTGGTCAAGAAAAACTTAAGTTCTATTTGTGTACGTTCTAGTCAACTTATACATTAAAATAAATTATATTTAAAACTAGGTACCATGACTAACATATCAACATCTAAAACGCTTGAAATTTAAAGAAAATAGATGAATTTGATGAAATTTAATTCACACAAAACTAATTTCCAAAGGAAACGTCTACAAAAAACATATCCGTTCGGTGCACGACGCCACATTAGTTGTCTATGGTTGGATGATTGTCATTGCCTTTAGTAAATCAGAAACAATTTTATCTCAATCATTCGGTAAATAAAAAAGACAAAATATGAATGTGATGATTAGAAAAACAAAATATTTTTTTGTAAATTATGTTGAAAATTATTGAATACGGAAAGTACTGGCAGTAAAGTAGATTGCTTAAAAAGAAACTATAGTGAGGTGATGTACACTGCTGCATTTGAATTATCGAACAGATTCGTTTCGATACTTTTAGTAATTTATTTACAGTAAATATTCAGTATTCCATACAGCCGAAACGCATACCACAACGAGCCGAAACTCGTTGAGAAGAAGTCGAAGGAGTTATCAACTCGATGCCCGTATCCTCTAACGAGAAGAATATCTTAGATTTATCTAGATTGTAGATACTATAGTTGCAATATACATAGCCGATACTATTGATAGTAATGTCTATGTTGAGCTATGATATTATCAATAGATAATCGATAGGCTTATCGATATTAAAGATGATTTTCAAGGTCATCGATGGTTCAGCAACACTGCTACCCATAGTTCCTATTTTTTTAAAACTTTTATTTTGAACCAATCTTATCTTGGGATTGTAAAAAGTATTAAACAATTTTGTATTCACATATCACAGGCTTGCTGATTACATAGAGCTCAGTAGCTCTAGCTAGGCACAGTATTCAGAATAACTCTTAAGCTATATAATAACGACCACAAAGTCCATGCCCTGGCCTTCCTTTTGGTTCGTCACTTGAATAAGTAATGAAGAACTTCAGTTAATCAGTTTTCAATTTCCATCGACTATATGACTCCGTACACCGGAGGTCTGTTTCTTTATATTTAATTTTATAGATATTGGATTTCCCTGACTAAGCCCGTATTCTCAAACAAGGTTGATCTCTTAAGAAATTGAGTTAGAAAGGGATGGAGCTATTTGTCCTATAGTATGTTATCCCTTTCTAACTCAATTTAAGCAAATATCGACGTGGAATCTCGTTCTAGAATAGGGGCATTAGTGTAGTTAAGTTACATAATGTTATTTATTATTCAAGTCGGATTGTTATAGGCCAACTTACAGCATGACAACAGTAACAAATGAAAAATCACATGGTTTAACTTTTATTAACATTAAGAAAAGCTTATTGAGGAACCTCTAAAATCACGAGATTTTGCTACAAAGGGTAAAAGAGAAATATATTTAAAAAATAAAAAAAGTAAAAAAAAAATATTGGTAAGTAAAAACAAAACAAATATTTAAAATATAACATAAAGAACTAAAAACTTAAGCAAAAGGAACCAATCTCAGCATAAACTAGGCTGGTAGCCCAGCACTGGTTTTCAGATTGGACCTTACAGTTTCAGTGTAACCATTAATTTAATAATGTTATAGTGTTATTATTTGTACCTAAATAGTAACATGACTTACTCAATCAAATAAAATATAGTATAAATAAAGAAAGAAAAATTTTAATTGACACAACAATATGAAGAAATTGAATACATAAATTAAACTACAAATTATCTTATCAATCATTTTTATTTATTTCTTATTCCGCTTAGGCGCTTGTGGTTTGCCAAAAACTTTTTTCGCTTTATTCGCCTTTGGCTGACCCGGTCCTTTCCCTGGTTTGCCAGGCCCTTTCCCCTGCTTGCCCGGTCCTTTGCCCTGCTTGCCCGGGCCATTTTTCTTGCCAAACTTAGGCCCTTTGCCTTTCTGTGTGAGGTTGGCGTCGTACCTTAGCCTCTTCGTATTGGAGCGCGAGGTATCTGTGAGGTCGTTGGCGAAGTTGCTTCGTTTCTTTTGCGTCTTGTGTTTGTTAGGCGCGGAAGCTGGACGGTCATCGTTGTCGTCCACGGCGCGGATACGACGCGTTTTCTTCTTACGTTTCGCCATACGGGACTGTAGTAGCGCCACCTATTTGAAATAAAATACAAATTATTACGCACGCTTGGGTTAGGACTTAAACATGACACAGACTTATTTAATCACTAACTCGCGACATCGTCGCAAAATGAAAAGTAACTCCTTGAAAGTTACGCCAGAGTTATTCAAGTCATTCCAGAGAGTAAATGGAACCACCAAACAGACATAAAAAGGATTTAAAATCTTGTTAAGAAATTCGAATGCATGTGGTAAAAACTTAGATAAACTAACTAGTATAAATGTGTAGTTTTTAAGATAATAATATGTAAATGTTATGTTTATTTGTTAAAAGTTAAAATATTGTGTCCTACTTTACTATAGTACTCTAATATTTATTAAGAAATTTAGTCAGACCTCCCATCAATTCGTTATGCCCTTGCAGGGCGTCACATGTATACCTACTGGGAAACCTGTATATGTACCATCCTATCTATGTAATGTGACATGCAATAAAAAATTCGAATTTGAAATTTGAAGATGCATCTCACTAAAAAGTATCTGCGGCCAACAGCAGTAGTCAGGTCGAAAATAAAAACCGTTGTGTTCAAAACCTTGATTCTACATGAGATCTGATTTTTTCACAGGTTTGCGCTATGCGTCTTGGCAACATTTGACATGAAATGTTTTTGGTGGATTGTCATGAAAACAAATAACGGATGTGACGTCACACCAAAATGGCGGCGCACTAACCTTCTCCATTTCCCGCTGCACTCGCTCCTCGGGCGTGTCTTTTGGCTTGTGCTTGGTCTGCTTTTGCCTCTTCTTGCCGGGCCCGTCGTCATCATCATCGGAGTCATCGGGCCCACGCTTGCGTTTCTTGCCTTTGCCTTTTGATGCTGTTTCTGTAACCCATTATTTAAATATAAATATGTATTCTATAATATATGCGTAAGTAATGGGTCATATCATACTTGAATATAATATAACCATTACTTACCGCACTTCTCGCCTAACACGAAGAGAAAAGGAAACAACTGAAACCTGGCCAGTGTCAACTGAGGTAGGTACTTTATTGCTAGCATTACTAACCATGCCTACTGTTATTTTCCGACTATTGCAACAAATTTATTAAGAGAGCAGTAAACCGTTTCATTATTATATTTGACAACCTATTTGGTGTAAAAGTTGAGTTGTCGACTACACACCAAGGGTTCCAGGTACGCATTATAAATAGAAAACACCCAGACTAATACAAACAAGTTCTCATGCACACAAATGTTTGTACTCCGGGCAGTACAAATATTTGTGTCCATAAACATTTTTGTTTGAAATGGTTGGTGGTTTTCTATATAATATCATGTATTTACAAAAAAAAAATTATCAGTTGTTTAGTATGCATATTACAGGATAAATTATATATATATATATATATATAATATATATATATATATATATATATAATATATATATAATATATATATATAATATATATATATATATATATATATAATGTAAGCAATAAAATATTTAATAAGCTACCACAAAATGTAATTGATTTACCCCTGCATAAGTTTAAGTCTCATGTAAAGTCGATTTTAATATAAAATGCTTATGAAGATATATATAATGATAAAAACTCATGGACATGTTGATCTCTACGCCTGCACTACTTTTGTTTTTTTTGTTATCATCTATTAAATTTATATAATATTTAACTGCTTAATAGTACTTTTGTAGATTATTATATTTTACCAATACTTAATATGATAAAAATTGAAAATATAATTTGCTTTAATCTGTATTCAACACATTTTTTTTTAAAAAAAAGTAACTACTGAGTTTTTTGCTGATTTCTTCTCAGTGGAAAACTACCTCCCAAACCAGTGGTAGCTTCATTTGACATTCATAAGTGTTCTATAAGGACCTAAACTGAATAAACACTTTTCATTTTCATTTTCAATGCTTAGTTTGGGACTAGATGGCGCTGTGTGAATTTCAGTGCATATATCTAAAAACATTGAACCCAGCTGCACTCACCAGCTTTCCCCTGATGCTGCGTGAGCGCCAACCGCTCCTTCTCCTCCCTCTTCTGCTTGGGTGTCTGGAACCAGTCGTGCTGCCGTTTCGTCTCGTACTTGGGCCCTTCTTCCTCCTTCTTTATCTTCCCCTCTAGGTGAGTCGTTTGCTTCTCCATTTCTTCAGTTGCTTCTCCGCGTACTCCTCGTCCAGGATCGATGCTGGCAACGAAATCAATAATAAAGCCTATATCGTTCCACTGTATGGTATAGGCCTCGCTATGATGGCTATGGGGAGATTGGACGCGGAAAGAATTATATAATTAGGGGTGCGATCCGCTCACTGTCTCCATCGGGCGGACAAAGCGTGTAAAGCATTTCATGAAAGTGTTTAATTTCGACAATAAAAATATTTAAAAAACAAATATGACGAAAGACCCTTATGAAAACTGTTAGAAAAAATATTGGCCGGCGTTTGCTTATCTATGCGTATAATTTTTTTCCGCTCGAAATATTGTCTTTGGGTCTTAAGACCACAATATTGGAATCCGAATCACTGTGCGGCGGTTTTCTTTGAGGCCGTAGTATAATTCCGGTCGAGCAGACCCTGCCATGCAAAAGTATGTCCAAGTTAATCCTTTGATCGAAAGGAATCCAGATACAATGAAAATGCTATTGTTTGTGACGCTTTAAAGCGTCTCTGGCTGTCAAAGAGTTTATGAAACTCGCCATATCAACACTATAGGAAATCCCCATTCGTATTGAAGATATGCTTGGGGTCTCTCTTACGGATAAAATCAGAAACTATGCTATCCGCAACGGATTTAAAACAACCGACATAACTCGCCGGATCAGCAAGTTGAAGTGGCAGTGGGCTGGTCACGTATGTCGCAGAACCGATGGCCGTTGGAGCAGACGAGTTCTAGAGTGGAGACCGCGTCTCGGCAAGCGTAGCGTAGGACGCCCTCCGGCCCGATGGACCGACGACTTGCGAAAGGTCGCTGGTGGAGGCTGGATGAGAAAAGCGGAGGACCGGGATATCTAGCGCAAAATGGGGAGACCTATGTCCAGCAGTGGACTGCAGCTGTTGAAAGCACGGTCTTAACGAAATACCCTATATTTGCCGTTTACTAGCTGTTAACAGACAAGCAAAATTGTTCGATATAAAACTGGTGAACCACCCAGTTTAAGAAACTCAAACTCAAAGACCACTGGAGGCCATAGGTTTCGCCCACTGTCAGATATCCCGGTCCTCCGCTTTCCTCATCCAGCCTCGATAGATTTCATATCGAGGCTGGATGAGGAAAGCTTCTCTGCTTACCGATCTCCGGCTCCAACTTGGCGAGTTTCTCCCGGTACTTGGCAACTATATCGTGCGGCACTTGGCGAGACTTCACCGGCCGACGGGCGCGTTTCACGATCGCCTTCACCAGTTGCCGTTCGGCTTCACCCGCTAATGACACTGATACACCAGCTCTGCCCGCTCTTGCTGTTCTGCCCACCTGGTTTAAGGAAGAAAGAAAAAATATACTATTTTTTATGTAACAAAGTTTAACCTCCCGAAAAATAGGCTCTTATAGTTTATAGCTTTTGACGTAAATTTGCGAATAGTCAAGATTATTGAACATATTCTATGGAAAAAAGTCTTCAATTCTACATTCTGTCCATGCTCAACGCGTTTTTCTGCTAGAAATTTTCTGCCATTTGATCTGATCACTTTCAGCCTCATGATCTGAGCCCTAACTGAACGCACTAAACCATGCATGCTGTATGTCCTGCAAAATAAACTGACAGTCTTGACGCCGGGTATGTCGAGCCCCCTGGCACCAGCACGTCCACCAGCTCCTCCTTGAACCGTTTTAGAGAATCCAGACACTGGGGTTGAGTTACTGCCCCATTCAATTTCCCACCTGGGGCGCTCAGTCCAGCAGTATACGTTATGAGTAGCAGATTTTTGTTTATTTCCATACTAGCTGTTCCTAGCGGTATAAGATTAAAACATTACCTAAAAGCGAGCAGCTCACGGTACGTGCGGCCGCTACGCGGTACAACATTGCTATATTTTTCTAAACAAAAAAAGTATTTTTGTAAATTAAATTTAACCTATTTTACTCGTGGATAATGTAGCTTTCGAATGCTGTAAGAATTTTTAAATCGTTCCTGTAATTTTTGAGCCTATTCATTACAAAGTTTTCCTCTTTATAAGTATAGATATTGCTTTTCTGGGCGAGCCCGCTCCATTTTAGATCACGTCTCTTCCGCTAGGATAGTCTGTGCCCAAGAGCAATACCATCATAATAAAAAAAAACATTATACCCATAGACACTCGTGACTCTATAGAATGCACTGCCGAACTTTGAGCTATTGCACGCCAGGAACCCAGACTGACAAGAATATAATTTGTTGTCAACAACATATAGTTGTCACTGGCATCCATAGGGTTAAGGGATAAGTCTCAATCACTGACCCTGTGTATATAATGCTCGAGTGTAGCAGGCAGGGTGAAGTTGATGACAGTCTTGACACCAGGTATGTCGAGCCCCCTGGCGGCCACGTCCGTAGCCACCAGCACGTCGACCAGCTCATCCTTGAACCGCTTTAGGGAGTCCAGACGCTGGGGTTGTGTCAAAGCTCCGTGGAGTTCCGCCACCTGGAACAACATTTAGGTTAGATTTTAAAAATAAATATCCACTGACTTTCACACAACGCCATCTAGCCCTAAGTTAAGTTGAAGCTTGTATTACGGGTACTAAACAATTGATAAAAATACTTATTATATATATTTTTTTGTAAATACATGCATGTTACACATAAAAACAACCAGAACAAAATATTCATTTGTTATTTAACATCTCTCTTTCAGCAGCTCTTCAAACCGGTAGATTCTCACTAACTTTTAACTTCTTTTAATTGTCGATTCTAAAGACTCAATTGATTTGAGTTTGTAACTTATCTTATGGTATTAACTTGCGCACAAACCTGCAGGTGTTCTAATTAAACCTTTTATAGAATTACATTGCCGGTGTATTTATAATGATTTGAGAAAATCGTATAAGCTGTTTGTAAGATATTAATTAGTGGATGCTATTATTTAACGAGTTTTAAGCACATATTATTTTAATGCATTACTATGTCTACTATTATTTACCAATTAAAATGCATTTTGGGAGCAATAAACCATTTTATAATAATTATGAATACGAACCTTGACCCCCAACAGTCCCAAAGCCACATGTAGTCTGTGCGCCTGTCGTTTCGTTTGTACAAATATGACTGCACGGTCCCGGAACGTCCGGCACACAAGCGCCGCAAGCAATGCTTCTCTATCGCACTCTTTCTCTTTCCGAATCCTGCCGGCAATCAACAAGGTAATTCAAAATCAAGATTATTTTATAAGTGTACAGGTCAGGACGCTCACCTGATGGGAAGTGATACGCCTAAACATGACAGAGCGGCATGGAAGGAGAACAAAAATTGACAGACAGTTGTAATCCTCCATCAATGCCGCACTGCGCCCGTCGCCCAAAACGACAGATGTTAGTTCTCTTATACCCGGTAATTTCACTAGCTATAGCGCCCTCATCCGGAAACACAAAAGTGCATAGCATTCGTGTTTCACGGGACGATATCTGGCACTGCAGTGGTACCTACCTACACGACTCAGTATCGGGTCTACCACTTAGACAACAACTAACAACTTTATTCGCAAGGAATGCAAACAAAATGGACAACTATTGTTTATGAAAATAATTGCCCTATAAAGGATGAGTAAATGTTCTTATTTCTAAACCACTGGCCTCACAAACTCCTGTCTCAAATTAAACGCGAAATCATTGTTGTAGTCGACGAACTTCATGCCAGGCTTTTTAACGTTCGTTTAGCTGGTACGGACACCTCCTACAAGGGAAGCTATCTCCCAAATGAAGTAACCACTTACTCTCTCACACGACACACAATGTCCTCTAGCATCAAATCAATCAGCTCACCATCATCCACTGCTAAGTGTGCTTAGGCACACTAGCAGTTAGGCCTATGCTTATTGGGTAACGTTCTTACCCAATGAGCGCCGACCATCCCGATTTTAAGCACACCTGATGGTAAGTGATACGCCTGATCATGACAAAGGGCATTGAAGGAGAACAACAACTGATAGACAGTTGTTATCCTCATGCATCCAACTTCTACCAGCACTAATTAATCATAAACCACTAACTTCACAAACTCCTGTCTCAGAACTGATTCCTGGAGATGATTGAACAATCTAGCGGGTGTCCTGAATAAAGTTAACCCTTTATCCACTCATGCAAGCGGCAGCTAACCCCAGCAATCCTCAGGGTTGAACCCTGAGCACTGACCTCACAAACTCCTGCCTCAGATTGAAGGCGACATCCTTGTTGGAGTCGACGAACAGCTTGACCGGCTTCTTGAGGGAGACCGCCGCCAGATCCTTGACCTGCTCGCTCATGGTCGCCGAGAACAGCATCGTTTGTCGCCGCGGGGAGCACTGCCTGATGATCTCCTTCATCTGCTCCGCGAAGTACTCGTCCAGCATCCTGGTGATCAACATGGAACATTAAGAAGCCCGGATACCCTCAATATACGTTACAAAATGCCACAAACTTAAATACATGTGGCATAAACGATAATCAACTTTTTTCCCCGTGCAACAACAAAAATTTAACATAAATATCCCCACACATTCTCACAGCCATCTTGTCCTAAACTAAGCATACCTATATTTAAAATTATTTAAAGTGTATTTGTAAATTCTTTAAATATTCTTAGTGATTTTCAGTCTGGATTCCCCCGGGGCATAGCACTACCACTGCACTGGTCAAGGTATCTGATGACATCCGGCATGCCATGTCCCAACAAGAACTGACAGCTTTGGTACTCCTTGACTTCTCAAACGCCTTCAACACTGTGGACTATGATGTGCTTTTAGCAATGTTAAAGTCAGTGTTCATTTCTGATTCAACGGTTGAGTGGTTTAGGAGTTATCTAGTTGGAAGACGACAATGTGTGCGGGGTGGTGATAAAATGTCGGATTTTTGCAGTTTATCTGCTGGTGTGCCTCAGGGTGGGGTTCTCTCTCCTTTCCTTTTTTCTATTTTCATAAATTTTCTAACTCCTCTCCTTACTTTGAGTTTCATTTGTATGCTGATGACCTTCAAATTTATTCTCATGCCCCCTGAGTAACATTGAATCACTAATTGCTATTATTAACACTAACCTTGCTATCGTCTGTGATTGGAGTCTTTCTCATGGTTTATCAGTCAACCCCAATAAATCGCAAGCGATTATCGTAGGCGGCTCTAAACAGATATCTAAAATAGTTTTTGCAGATATTCCTCCACTTTTATTCAACGGTGTGGCTATCTCTTATAAAAAACTGTGAAGAATCTAGGAGTGTTCTTTGACAACACTCTTTGGAGTTCGCATGTGTCTGAGGTCAGTCGCAAGGTTTTCGCGGCTTTTGGTTCGCTTCGGCGGTGGAAAAATTTGTTACCCGTGAAGACGAAAGTTGAACTTGCGCAGTCTCTCCTTTTATCAATTATAGATTATGCTGATGTCTGCCTTATTGATCTTAATGAAGATTTGCTCAATAAGCTGCAGCGTTTGCAGAACCTATGCATTAGGTATATCTTTGGCTTACGCAAGTTTGACCATGTGTCTGAATTTAGGCGTAAGCTTGCCTGGCTACCTATACGACAACGCCGTGAAGAACATGTGTTGACTCTTATTTATAAGGTTCTGTATGACCCTCGATCCCCTTCCTATCTGAAAGATTGTTTCCAATTTCTTGGTACAGACCACTGTCTTGATCTTAGGTCTAAGTCTGATAATGTGCTGAGAACTCCGTTCACTAATTCTGGGTATTTCAAAGAGTCCTTTACCGTAGGAGCTACGACTTTGTGGAACAGGTTGCCGCCTGATATTCGTCATGCAAAATCGGTACTGACATTTAAGAACAGACTCCACCAGCATTTATTGGACACTACATTGTAATTATTTCGAGAATTATTTATATAGATTAGTATGTATTTTTATGAGAACGTATTTGTTTACATATCTTATTTTATTTATTTATGTTAGCATATTTATTAGATTTGTGTATTTATTTAAGTATTTTGTTCTTTTATTTTATTTTTAGTTTATGTATTAATATTGACATATCATATATTATTTGTTTTCCTATTTTTCTTGCCCACTACTTACTTATTTTTCGTCTTCTTTATCCTAAGGTTGCCTGGAAGAGATCGCTTGTAGCGATAAGGCCGCCTTTGCCCACTGTATTGGTTTTTATGGTTTGTTTGTATTTAATTATTGTGAGCAATAAAGAGTCTATCTATTATCTATTTTTTATGTAAATATATGGATATTATACATTGATTTATTTAATAAGCAGTGCTGTGCGTCCTGTTGCAATTTTCCGGGTTGCTTGTGCGTCCTGGCAAACCGGAAAATTGCCAACATAAGATGTGATTGTGAAATGATTCCCACTTATCGCCATCAACAGCACTCAATTTGACACATGTAAATTATTAATTGATTAGTGTCACTCACATTGCATACCCTACTCATAATCTCTGAGCACGCCACTGCCTACACCAGCGGCCTTTCGCAAATTTCGAACCATAATCATGCAATAATTATTTCACACGATAAATAATGAATAAATATGTCACGGAAGAGTGGGATCTCCTAACATAGTTAGAAGTTTTGTAAAAACTTTTATTATTAATTATTACTACATACTACATTGCCATCCTCTGTTCAGTTAATCACTGGTCCACTGATCACGTACCTGTCAGCTTCGTCCAGCACGAGCACTTCGATGGAGTGCAGACTGAACGAGGGCGTGTTCCTGATGTGGTCTATGAGCCGGCCGGGGGTGGCGATCACCACGTCCGGGTTGCGGCGAAGCACGCTTTCCTACAAAGTCAAAATTATGTTATTTTGACAATCAAAAAGCGCCCTGTAGCCCCGAGTGTAATATGGGTACTAAACAACGGATAACACTAACATATTTTTTTGTAGATACACACATATTAAACATAGAAATACCCAGACCATTACAAACAGACATGTTCCCGGGGATCGAACCCGGAACCCTTAGTGTAGTAGCCGACGTCTCGACATTATACCGATTGGGTCGTCGATAGAAGCTGGTGATATTGAAGTAGCCATGCAGATGACCATATACAAGGCCTCTTAGGTATAATTATTTAGACAAACCTGGTATTTGACGTCAAGCCCGCCCACAGACAGGCCGACAGTGACGTGTGTGAACTGCGCCAGCTGCCGAGTCACCGCATGTACCTAGTGACAACAGAAATATACGAATAGTATTTTTTATGTTACAACAACATCAACACAACATCTGGATACTTGGAGGTCTTCCACAGTTCGTTTTAGCCGGCATTTTCTGCCGCGTACGATCAATTTGTGGAATCAGTTGCCATCGGAAAAGTTTCCGGAACGATATGAGCTGGCGTCCTTCAAAAAGAGAGCGTCTTCTTATATAAAGGGCTGGCAACGCATCCGTGTGACCTCAGCTGTTGCAAATGTCCACGGGCGGCGGTAACACTTTCCATCAGGTGAACCGCATGCTCGTTTGCCTCCCTATGTTATAAAAAAAAACAAAGTGTGTCGGTGGCTTATTGGTGTGGGCTGTTGTCTTTGAATCTGTAAGTCATAGGTTTAGGTCCCGCCACGTACCAATGTCTTTTCGAATTTTTGAAATTATATGTCCGTTTATCCGACGCTCTTACGGTGAAGGAAAAGCATGGTGAGGTAACCTGCGCACGCTACGAAGAATTTCTAAGGTTATGTCTGGAGTCAGCCTGAACGGGTTGACTCGTGCTCCTCGATGGGGACGTATAACGTACATATAATTACGAAAATTCGATTCGGGATTTGAATCTGCGCACTCCAGAACGGAAGGCTACACCAATGAACCACAGACGCTCGCCGCCAACTGTTGTGACCCAAACTGTAGACTTAAAAATGATGACACAGATTAAACAATACATAGATTTTACAGTGTGATTTCAGGGTGTCATGTGATCAATGAATCTACGATTTATGTAACACCTTTGCATTACCATGTGACTAGCAAATAAATAAATAAATTTACACTGTTCCAATTCGTCCAAATTTCGTATCACTGTAGGCATACTCGTAGCAGATAAACCGTGCTGTAGCTGCAAACCATTCCATAGCAGAGTCGTAGCGACATAACGTTGCCGTAGCAATTACCTGTGCTCCCAGCTCTCTCGTAGGCACCAACACTAGCACTCGAGTGACGCGGTCCCCACCGGCCGCTTTGTATAACAACCGCTCCAGTATCGGTAGCATGTAGGCTGCTGTTTTGCCCGTACCCGTAGCTGCGCATGCGCACACGTCTTTTCCTGGTAGAAAAAAAGAAAATTGATAAACGAAGAAAAAAAAGTAAACATTTATAACGTACGTAACGTAACTAGCTTAAACCCGTGCACCGAGCCGTGAAGGGGCGATAAAAGAGAAACAGGAGTGAAAGAGGGATTATTTCAGTAACCTCCTGGACAACACAACACAACGCTCCCATTGTCTAACACCGTCTTCCGCCGTGGAATCACTGCAATTATTTTGGACGACCCATTTGGTGTAATACACGTCGGCTACAACCATAAGGGTTCCGGGTTCGATCCCGTACTGTACAAACATTTGACATGAACTTGTTTGTTTGTATTGGTCTGGGTGTTTTCTATGTATATACATTAACCAAAAAGTGTTGTTGTAGTTGTTAAGTACCCGTAATACAATCTTCACGCTTAACCTAGAGCTAGATGACGCTGTGAATGTCAGTGAATATTTGTTGTTTTTGGCAATAAATCTGCTTCTCTGTAAAGATAAAAATATAAATACCTAATAGAGCAATGGGTATAGTAGCAGCCTGTATTGGCGTGGGATGGACATAGTTCAATGTGCCGATGGCCTTCAGCAGCGGCCGAGACAGGTTCATCGAGTAGAAGGACGCGTGCGCGTCGTACGGCGGCGGCTCTTCGAAGAAGTCCGAGTCGTACTCGATACGGGTGCCTTGCTCTTCGTCCGCTTCTAATTCCTGGATTAAGGATAGATGGTAAGGATTATTAAAATTAAAAAGCCTCTATGATGTTCTGAGCTCAAGGCCAACTAACTAAATCAGATTAGGCTTACAAAAAGCGCTTATTTACGTCAAAGAGAAAACAAAAACAAAGCACAAAAATGAGTTTTGATATTTGGATCAAAGCCAGTTTTCTAGTACGAGAATCAACGTTGATCTTCACTTAAATTGTATTAGAAAGGGATGACGCTATTTATCGTATAGAGCGCTATCCCTTTCTATCTCTATTCAAGTAAAGATCAATGCTTGAGGCCTCAGTCTTGTAATAATCGATTGTTGCTCTCGGACTATATGTATATATAAGCGGAGCTTGAGACGATATTTTCCTGACCAATGACTAACCATCGGGATAGTTGCTTGACTAGTGCAATTAACTGAACACACTAGCTGCTTCAGCATCAATGACATTAATTTTTTAAATTTATTTTAAATAAAATCATACAAAATTTACCTGCTTTAATTTTTGCTTTTTAGTCAATTTCTTCTCTTTTGTTTTGATTTCATCTTTTTTTAATTCATCCTCTGATATTTCCAGCTCATCAACATCAACTTCTAAAATAATAAATCAACCAAATTAATACGCTAAAACTAAAACTCTTAAAAAAAATTATCACCAAATAGGATTTATCTAAAAATCATTAAAATTTAAAAGATATATTTTTAGAGTATTTAGTAAAGTAAAGTAAAAGTAAAGTAAAGTAAAATTTTATTCAGAAAACAATTACAACATTAATTGTTAAACAAAGTTAAAAACAACATTTTTAAATTTATGCAATTGCACTGAATGGAAGTCTACTCAGCGTAGTCAGAACAACCACAGGATGTCCTGACGCTGGTCTTCCGTAGACACCGTTGATGAGGTAAGAGGAGCCACTACGCCGCGTTCACTAACACAATAGTATACAGCTATATAAAAAAGATACAGATACATAAAAAATAATTTATATACGAATATAAATGATCATATGGATAGATTATAAAATATAAAATAACTTGAAACAAATACAAAATAACATTTAAATTATGAACCCATTCCGCCTTATTTTTTGAGTTAGTTTCTTTTTGCAATTTAAGTAAATGAAGTTTGTATTTAGTTTTAAAAGATCCGGAAACTGGGCATGCTCGAATTGGTGGGGGAATGTTGTTCCAGCATTTTGTGGCAGCGTACCGAAAACTACCACGAAATACTGCTGTTCTATGTTTTGGACAGATAAGACGGGAAGCAGTTCTGACGTGAAGAGAAGAAAAAGATAACTTGTCATAAAGATACTTAGGTGACCTTTTACAGATAATTCCATACAGAAGGCAGGCAAGGTGAAGTGAGCGTCTAGTTGTCATATTCATAAGGTTGCTTTGGTTAATGTATGGAGAAACATGGGCCCTAGGAGGAATTCGGAAACAAAATCGTGCACAGGCATTTTGAATACGCTGTATGAGTTTTTTTGTGTAACCATACATACACTCACCAGTCACAGTATCGGCATAGTTAAGCTTTGATAAAATTAAGGTTTCACAAAGCCTAATACGGAGTTGAACATCTAAATACCTGCGAGCTTGGTACAGAACTTTAAGTCTATAGAAGCAGTTTTTTACTACTTCTACAACGTGTTTATGGAATCTAAGCCTATCATCCATAAGCACCCCAAGGTTTCGTGCTTCTTGAACCTGTTCAACAATATTGTTTACATTTCACTAGAAATTTTGCATAAAATGCCCACAAACATACACAAAATAACCAGAACCTTTAAATATGTTTTAACTATTTACTGGGTATCATTAATTACATAGATAAATAATAAATTAACTGGATGCACAATCACAAAGAAATATCAAAGAAAAAAATGACCGAGCCACTTGACACATGTGTTGACACACATTATACTCATGACAAAAATTCATTAAAATTAAAAACTTAAGGCGCCATCAAGAGGGTACAAAATCAAACGCACAAGCATACTACACTATCATTATTACATGTAGCGAGCAATGTGATTCGTCTCGATTCGATCGATTTGAGAGCGTCAGTGGCTCAGTGGTGTGGACTGTCCCCTTCCTACCAGGAGGGCTGAGGTTAAAATCCCGACACGTACCAATGTATTTTTGAATTTCCGAAAAATATACGTACGTTATCCGACGCTCTTACGGTGAAGGAAAACATCGCGAGGAAACCTTCATGCACGCCTGCGAAGAGATTCGAAGGTTGTGTGTGAAGTCGTCCAATCCGCACTGGGCCCGCGTGGACGACTAAGGCCCAATCACCCTATACGGGTAGGCTCGTGCCCCTCGGTGGGGACGTTTAATGAGCTGATGATGATGAGCAATGTGATTATGAATAATAATTTTGCTGAGGCGAGGGACAAACTTTTGCCGCTGACTTTTTTTTGAGTAACATGGTGCATCTAGTTAGTTTATTGTTTATTGAAGCATAAAATACAAATTTTATTATATATCTAATATTATTGTATAAACAATGTATAAACATAGTATGTATAAACAAAGCTACATAAATAAATATATAAATGTACCCTTAGCATCAACATCTGAATCAGTATCAACAGCTTCGGCATCTCCATTTACTTTCACTTGTGCTCTACGCCGCGCTATCTTCTCATCCAATGTTTGTTTTACATTCCTCTTTATGTACTTGTGCAGGTCATCCCATGTGTTCTGTTAATAAAAAAATTGGATATTTAGTAAATTTGCCTCATTCCAATTTTATACAATGCTTATTACTACTTGAATATTTTTTTTAGAGCGTCGGTGGCTCAATGGTGTGGACTGTCGCCTTCCTACCGGGAGGGCTGAGGTTCAAATTCCCGACACGTACCAATGTGTTTTAGAATTTTCGAAAATATATATTTGTTATCCGACCCTCTTACGGTGAAGGAAAACATCATGAGGAAACCTTCATACACGCCTGCGAAGAGATTCAAAGGTTGTGTGTGCAGTCGTCCAATACGCACTGGGCCAGTGTGGATGACTAAGGCCTAATCACCCTATACGGGTAGACTCGTGCCCCTCGGTGGGGATGTTTAATGAGCTGAATGAAACTACTTGAATGTAGCACATGCACAGCCAATAAATTCATCTATTGTTTGTTCTGATTTTCCAACAGAGCTATACACAACCGCATATTGACTATGTATCTATTTTTAGATCATGTTAACTGCTCGAACTTAGCATGCACATAGTCAATTAATTAATGTATTTGTGTGTTGTGAGTTTCAACCCGTGCTACGTACAACTGCTTATGAACAGGAAATTCTTTACAGTAACCTTATAGAAAGATGTCTCTTTAAAAATTCCATTAAAATTGTAGTGCTCATAAATGATCAATCTTTACTACTAAGTAATCAGAGAAAACTTGTATGTAAACTGTTTAACCTACTGGTTGCTGAGGTTGAATTTATTTACCTTATTATATTCTTCAACAGATGCCACAAACTGAAACTTTGGATCGAAGTCTACTTTTCTTTTTATCTTTTGTTTCGATGGTTGATACTGAAAAGAAAAATAAATATATTATTTACATCAAATGATATGTATGTGATTTTTAAAGTATGTTTAGTAATTTAAGGCCAAATATAATATATACAATATCTTGTATTTGATAATATTTGCTACAATATTTGCTAAAAGTGCAATTTATTTACATACTTAAAAAAGTTTACCTCAATTTCTTCATCAGATTCTTCAGAAAAAATCTCTACTTCATCACCAGGGCCAATAGTTCTTATAAGCCCAGGGTGCCCTTCAACTTCCATAGTTATTTCTATTATTTTCTAATTATGTACTTTCATATTAAAAAAGCAAACGATAAAACAAAATCACACAATTCACTTTAATTATTTGAGGTTATGTGTCAAACTCTGCGTCAAATACACATGTTTTACGTTCCATTTTATGCGATCATTCTCAAGTTCATTTTTTACCCATATATAAATAGATCTATAAAAAGCTTTTGACAATTGAATGATCATATGCCAATTAATCAAACAATTTATCCAGACATCACTACTGTCGTGTCATTCTGTCAATTTTCGTAATATTCTTACGGCAAAGTGCAAGTGAATTCATGTTAAATTAATTAATATTTAGTGCATAATTATTAGAAATGGCAGACCGGCTGTTAATTCACGATGATATAAAGTTGTAAGTATTGTCTTGTCAGAAATTAAAACATTTTAATGTATGAATAGCGTGCATAAACTTTTTATTCTTATTGTCCTTTATGGCTCACTGTTTAGGAGAGAAACCCTAGCAATTAAAATCCTCAAAAACATTGTAACTTAAACATATTTTTCTAGTGCATAATTTACATAGAATTTTGCTTTACTCTTAGGTAAAAATCGCCAAAAATCTTGTTTGTTATATTCCAGGTGTTTTTGTGTTTACATATCCTAATTTTGACATGTTCTCCTCTCTCATACTTCTCAGTGATGCGCAGAAATAAAGTCACAACCATAAAGTTATTTGTTAAGTCTGAGTCCCTGTGAAAACAACTATGCAAAATTATTGACCCCAGACACATTGATATAAATAGGCTTTACCTCCTTGTCTGTGTAGCCTTTGCACTTATTGATAATATTATATATAAAAATTCTACACAAAGGTCCTCAACTCTTACAAATAAAGCAATATGAAGCCTATACCCACCTAAGTACACCATCAAAATTATTTTCCTCTTCTTCCATAGTTTGTTTTGGTCACTAATTGGATAGTGGTTTTGGGCAGTGATCTTTTTAATATACTTTTTTATTTGTCACTTTTCATTATAATAATTGAGTGCCATAAAAAAGGCATTTTATATTTGTTTACCACATTATTAATTATATTTCTCTATTGATTTTCCTACTAAACTCATGTCCCAGCAATAAATCCAATATATGTATATATATTGAATTGAATGTCTGCTATTCCAGGTATATAACTGCAGATAAATTCTATTTGGAGCCACACATAAACCCCACAGAGGTTATGGTCATTGATAGAGTGACTGGAGAAGCATCAGTAAAAGGTATGTATTTATCATTCTTTCTAAATAAAAAATAGTGGGCTGGGCACATTTCTTGTAGATCTTATGACTATTAAGGGAAAAAAAAAACATAAATTTTACTTAAATCTATGCAAATTTAAGTAATGTTTATGATTTTTGTGCAATAAAAAATTTGTAGCAATAATATAGCATTAGGTATAGAAAGTGTATTGATGTGGCTTTTAGTTGATCAGCCCCTCAGTAGTTTCAGCATAGGGCCCCACAAATTCAAGATTCACCCCTGCCTAACAAAATTTATGTGAAAAAATGTATATACTGTTATGTCCCTCTCCCCATGGTTTTACTGTGTGAGAAAGCTTGTTCTTCACAGTGAAACAATATAGGGTGACTTTGGGTGTTTTTTCAGAGTATGGCACAGTGAAAATACCAATTCCAGCATCTGCATATCGGCCTGTATGTGGGTTTCTTGGATCAATCAAGCTCATTTCAGGCTTGTACCTAGTGGTGGCTAAATATAGAGTACTGGTGAGCATTATTCTTTTTAGCTTGTTATGCATATAAAGATAACTTCGAGTTACCTTAGCCCAGGCTACTAGATACTGTGACTTAACCCTTTAATGGCTCTACAATACTAATATATAGGTCTCCCCAAAATTTTTGTCTGCTCTGAACTTCGCACAAGACGATGCGCAGTTTACAAAATTCTTCCATTTCTTAGTTACGTCCTTGGCTATACCTACGCAGAGCACTTGCGACTATATTCAGAGCGGTCATAAAGTTTGGCGAGATCTGTATTACTTGTATATTAATATTGTTAATACTTTTGTGGTATTCTCATATTTTATCCATACTAGGTTGGCAGACTGAACGGCCATGATATATACCAGTTGGCAGGATCTGAAATCATACCATATGCAAGGTCAAATACCCATCTCACAAATAAACAGGTAAGCAAATATTAATGACACTCTTACTTGGATAAACAAATTTCTTACTAAAAGCTTAAATTTTTTTTTAATAATGAAATTTTTTGGTTTGTCGTCCATCTCACCTGATGGAAAGTGACGAATTTTAATTCACATTTCACAACAAACATAAAAAAGGAATATACACAAGTGGTATACAGGCAATACTTTTATACATTTATTGTGAAAGACTGAAACCTGAACTAGACAAAATCTCTGGTCACTCTGAAAGAAAATCAATACTTAAGTACTTAAGGTACAGTTCAAGGGATCAAAAATTAATAAAGAACATAAATATTGAATGGGAAAACAGAGATATAATCATGATAAATTTATGATCATCACAATCTGAGATTTTTTTAAAGTAATTTGAGTGCCTTTGCCTGCCATCTCACCTGATGGAAAGTGACGATGCAGCCTAAGATGTATCACACACACTCAATGTCTATTCACTCTTGTCTTGAACATCTCCAAATATTTGTAAATTATTTGGTGCAGATCGAAGACAACAGCACATACGAGCGAATGGTGCGCGCCGCCTTAGAGACGCCGGGGATGTACTTCTCCTACGGATATGATCTCACGCATACGCTGCAGCGGCTGCACTCCGTTGCATCGGACTTTCACAGGGTAATCACTGTTATAACATAATTTTATATGTTTAATGTTAAGTAGGGGGCCTGGTGACCTGTATCACGGGTCTTTGAATCTACATAGGCACCAGTCTCCCATGAATGGCTTTAAAAGGTTTATTTTAGTTAATTTTAAGGATTTTTGTAATTTGTGTTTCTGTGTCATTTGTGGTGAAATATAAATAAATTTTATTATTTATTATTATTATTTATTAAATTGTTCTGTCTCAATATAATAAATATCTACTGACATTCACACAGCGCCATCTAGCCCCAAGTTAAGCGTGAAGCACCCAGACCATTACAAACAGACATGTTCATGCTCACAAATGTTTGTACTGCCTGGGGATCGAACCCGGAACCCTTAATTAAGGGTCGTCAAATAATAATAATTTATTGACGACCCATTTGTTGCAATGGTTGAGACGTCTGCTACTACACCTTGGGCAGTTGGAACATTTGTGTGTATAGACATGTCTGTAATGGTCTGGGTGTTTCCATGTATAATATGTATGTATTTATTTTAAAAAATATGGGTAATTTGTTTAGTACCCGTTATACAAGCTTAACGCTTAACTTGGGGTTAGATGGCGTTGTTTGAATGTTTTATTACTTTCCGTCCGACCACACAATAATTCATGTAATTCACCTACAATCCATGGACTGTTTTATAAATTTAGAAATATACCTTTTAACATAGTATTTCGATCCTTCATTCAACATCCCTGATGGAAACCTTCCAATAGTGGTTAGTCTCAAACGTATGTATGTATGAATGATTGTGTTTCAGATGTATTTGTATAGTGACATAGCTACAACAGCGTCGGTGGCTCAATGGTGTGGACTGTTGCCCTCCTACTGGGAGGGCTGAGGTTCAAATCCCGGCACGTACCAATGTGTTTTCGAATTTTCGAAAAATATATGTACGTTATCCGACGCTCTTACGGTGAAGGAAAACATCGTGAGGAAACCTTCATGCACGCCTGCGAAGAGATTCGAAGGTTGTGTGTGAAGTCGTCCAATCCGCACTGGGCCCGCGTGGACGACTAAGGCCTAAACACCCTTACGAGTAGGCTCGTGCCCCTCGGTGGGGACGTTTAATGAGCTGATGATGATAGCTACTACAGTCTACAGAAAATGATCGCCTAAATGCGACTAATGGAATTTTTGGAGTAAAAAGATCAAGTTCTGATAGATGTCATTAGTTTTTAATGTTTGTTTTGATCATATTATAAAATCTTTCTTTCTTTCTTAGATGTCGCTGGCGAACCGCGCTGATCCCCGTTTCCTGTGGAACGGCCACCTCCTCAAGGAGTTCTCCCATCAGCAGTTCTCCAAGTTTGCACTGCCTATCATACAAGGATGTATCCTTTTAAAGATATTATGATTTTATAATCATAGCATATACCTTTAAGATCATATAGTTTTATATAAGTATTTCCAAAAACTAACTGGCAAATCCCAAAAAAAAGTAAAGTATGAAGATCTTTGACGTTCAAAATTATCATTTAGAGACGTCTTTCCATAAAGGAGTTTTGAGAACAGAAGTCAACCTGAGGGACTGAATTCCGAATTATTTAAACATGGTGTGCAACAAGATAGTTGGTGTTCCGTTTAATCTTCAGGCATTAATCCGAGTATAATAGAAAAGCGAGTGCGTCAATGTCATATAATATTGTGCCACGCGAGTGTAAAACTTGATATAAAAGTCCTGAACATAACACAGTTGTATCAATAAACCACGTGGCGGTGAACGGGCACCAGGTGACGTGGTCCCTGGTCTCCAGGAGGAGTGTCTATCGCGCTGGCACCAGATTCTTCATGAGGGGGGTGGATGCTCAGGTGAGAAAGAAAAATGTGTGCACTAGGTGGTAAACTCGGTACTGATTCGTCAAGGTAGGTACCGTAATGTCAGATACGTCCCGTGAAATACGAGTGTTATGCACTTTTATGTTCCAGGATGAGGGCACTGTAGTATATGAGACCTAACCAGTGTTGCCGAATCGATAGTTGATCTTAAAAATCACCCACACCTACTATCGATATAATAATAATAATATATATTTATTTCATACAATGTCCATATGTATTTGTAAGTATTACATAAACTTAATCACTATGTTTGTAACATTTTAGTCTTGTCACGTTGCCTTATTTATATACTATAACTACTGCGCTGGTGAAGCGATGCTGTGGCCGTCCTGCACAATTTTATTCTTAATACTAAATAAATATAAAAAAAAAAATATCCCTGACAACTATACTAGAACGGGGTATGCAATAGGCATGATGACTGGGTCCTGAAATCGTAAGAACTATTTCATATTATTACAAATCTGGGTTAAATATAACGATGTGCTTACTCTCAGCTCGAAAACTCATGTTATATGAATTTTATTAGTCTTCTAAGTTAGATGGGCAAGTCCATTTTTAAAGTTCATTAATTGTCAAAAATTTGTTAACAAAAGGATAACACATACAATTTAAAGCAACTTTTGCTATGAAACCGTTTTAGTAAACGCAACATTAAATATAGTTGTAGTACAAAATTCACAAACTATGCGTACTAATTACTGATGCGTGACGTCATAACTAGGTAGCCATTTTTATGAAGCGTTTTTGGGAAAGTCCATTAATGTGTTTTTAGAATTGGAAAATCTCTGGGAGTTTTAATGTTCACGGAGTAATTTTTTTACCAATGTTTTTATTATTATGCGGTCAATCGATATAATAACAGAAAAAAAAATTGTCATCATCCCTATTGTACCCAATGTCGCAGCATCGGGGCATCCTAGCGCTCTGCAAACACCTTCAGGAGACTGTTGGAGCTGGCGCGGAGTCGAGATAGCAAGGAGGCGGACCGCTTTCCCATGATTGCTATCAATAGTTTTGGAAATAATCAGAAGTAATAGTTCAGCTTCATTAATATCGAAAAAATGATTTTGTATCAATCATATTTACGCTTTTTACGTGGCTTTCGAAACTATAGGCCTATCGCTGCTTTGGCCCAACAATCGATGCTAGGTCTGCCCGGTAATTTCTCTAGCTACAGTGCCCTCGTCCCGAAACACAAAATGCATAACACGTGTTTCACGGGACGATATCTGGCACTGCGGTCGTACCTACCTAGACTACTCAGCATCGAGTCCATTACCAAGTAAAAACTATAAGACTAAACTTGTACCCTTAGTCCTTTTATTTGGTTTCTCGTAGGTTTGGTAACAAAGTTCGTTATTTTGTTCCATGTTTCTTTATAAGCAAAAACATTACACTACCAGGGCAACGTAGCCAACTACGTTGAGACCGAGCAGATAATAGAGCGTGGCGGCGAGAAGTCATCGTTCGTGCAGACCCGGGGTTCGATCCCGTTATACTGGAGCCAGTACCCGGACCTCAAGTACAAGCCGGCGGTGGCGCTGTCCCACGAGGACCACGTGGCCGCCTACACCAAACACCTGCGCGACCAGCAGCTGCGGTACGGGAACCAGGTGCTGGTTAATCTGGTGAGTGCTGGTTATCTTCTCTCTCTCTGGTTTTTATAACAAGTTACCCTCGCTTATAAAAAATATGGACTCGCTGAACGCATTTAAAAAGCGACTAGCAGATATGTAACTACCATATACTGTTTGAATTCACAAGTATGTTCTATTAGTTGTTACATATGTATGTTTCTTTTATTACATTAAGTAATTTGGCATGAGCGAGCTGATGTAAAAAAAAAAGAAAATGTTATTAATGTTCTCATGTAAGTGGCTTTTTGTCTTTATGAGAATAAATATCTTTAAACCTAAACCTAAACCTATCTGTCTCTCTCCTAATATTGTTGCTGTGTCCAATGGGCCCATAAGGTCCTGTCTTAGTTAACATTTGCGTAACGAAATGCACTCACAACAGTTAACTAACTATACGGGTATGCTCGTGCCCCTCGGTGGGGTTGATTAATGATGATGATGTTGTTTTTAACCTTTCCCAATGTGTCAGATCGACCAGCACGGCAAAGAAGAGGCCCTGGAGCGAGGGTACCGGGCGTGTGTGGCCGCCGCGGCGCTGCCGTTCGTCCGGTACGAGCCGTTCGACTTCCACGCCGAGTGCCGCGGCATGCGGTACCACAGGCTGCAAGTGTTGATCGACCGGATCACGCATGAACAGGTTCAATAACACCACTCATAATGATGATGACAATATTTTTCTATTAGGTATCGATACTGTTTACTAAAAGAAACATTGGTAAAATAAATAAATATCCACTGACATTCATACAGCGCTATCTAGCCCCAAGTTAAGTGTGAAGCCTGTAGTATGGGTAGTAAACAACGGATAAACATGCTTAAATACATTTTTTTTTTAAATACATACATATTATACATAGAAAATATCCAGACCATTGAAATGAAATGAAATGAAAAGTGTTTATTCAGTTTAGGTCCTTAAAGAACACTTATGAATGTCAAATGAAGCTACCACTGGTTCGGAGGTAGTTTTCCACTGAGAAGAAACCAGCAAGAAAACTCAGTATACTCTATTTATTTATTTTATTAATTTATTAAGGAAACCAACAAAACAATCACTGAATTTACAAGTTTGGTTACATAAATCTAAATTTAGTGCTAAAGTGATGTTTATTACAGCTGCACGACATGCATAGCATTTCCTAAAAAAGAAAAAGAATCTATAATTCAAATTTTAAAACACATGCTGCAATGGGCAGCTGCAGAAGCCCTACGATAATGAGTCCTTGGGATCAAGAAATTGTCTACTAATGCAGCCACCAAAGAAGCAGCATAGTTGTATTAACAATATACTTAATATTAGTATGCCACAGAAATAGAAATAAATATTACTTTGCATTGTCCGCAATCGATCTCGCGAAATCTCTTGACTTATCGAATATGTCCACTCCAGTGCCTTTAGAGGCTTTGTTATAAAGTAACTGCATTCGATTTATTTGAAGAGAAGTGACTAGGTTACTTTAAACAGTTTAGTACAGAACAAGGTATATTTAGATGGTCGAGGTATTTAGCGGGAGCACCGAATTCAACTTTGGATAACAGCAGCGACAATCCAATCTACCATTTACTAATTTATGCAGAAATCTTAAATCTATTACATCTCTTCGGTTCTCAAGACTTTGTTTTAAATATCTAATCGCTTTTTTATATGAGGAAGTTTCTTAGCCTTATTATTTCGAAAAGCTAATACACAGAAATCTTGCTAACTGATTCAATTCTTTTTTTGTAAACTTCATACATTGGTGACCACACAGAACTGCAATATTTCTAGGAATAGTTCTTATAAGGCAGTTAAAGATACAAATTTACTGTTGATTGTTTTAAACTCCTTACAATTTCGATTCACAAATCCTAGTATTTTAAGCCTCTTGAGACTATATTTTCAATATGTTATTAAATCTGAGCTTGTTCTACATTACAAACAGACGTGTACATGCACACAAATGTTTGTACTGTCCGGGGCTCGAACCCGGAACCCTTGGTGTAGCAAACGACATCCCGACCATTACACCAGATGGATCGTCAAGAAATAATGACTCTGTTATCGTTAAAACTCACAGAGGTTTCCCAATTCTAAAAACACATTAATAGACTCTCCCAAAAACGCTTCATACAAATGGGCTACTTAATTATACGTCACGCCTTGATAAAGATAAGATAAAAAGATAAAAATACTTTATTGCACGTAAAAAAAAACATACAACAACAGATAACAGAAAAAAAAACAAGTACAACATGGGCGGCCTTATTGCTTAGGTAGCAATTTCTTCCAGGCAACCTTTGGATGAAAGAACAATGCGTAACGGTCAGCGGGCTAGTGCAAAACAAGTAAAATCGTTATTCTAAATAACTACAAAATAGTACATATACTAAGTACACACTACTACATAAATAATTAAAGAATAAACTAATAGATAGTATATAATAAACTAATACATAAACTAACTAATGGAAGATAGGATAAAACAAACTATAATCAGAATTATATGAAAGGAATGACAGATACAGTACCTACAGCACAGGAATAAAAGTGAAAGAAAGTAAAGATCACAAAGAGTTTTTTTGTTCCAAGTAATGTTTTTTAATACGGCTCTTAAAAGTCTCAAGAGACGGTGCACGACGAATGTCCTCAGGCAAGGAATTCCACAGCTTGATTGCTCGAACTGTGAAAGACCTCGCATAGAAGTCAGTCTTGTGAGACGGCAGGTCAAGCGTTAATTTAGAACTGGCACGCAAATTGCGGACCAAGGTTGCAGAATGAAAAATAAAGCGATCTTTAAGATACGGAGGGGTGTAAGGGTGGGAAAGAATAGAGTAAAGGAGGGATAGAATGTGGCAGTCCCTTCTACGGGCAATAGGCAGCCATTGAAGTTGGGACCTATAAGAAGAGACGTGGTCATACTTCCGCAGGCCAAATATAAATCTAATACAGAGATTCTGCAGACGTTCGAGCTTGTTTAATAGTTGAACTGATAAATCAGGATAACAAACGTCTGCATAATCCAGTATAGGAAGGAGAAGCGAATGTGCCAAACTGATTTTGGTTTTGGTCGGCAATAGATTTTTGAGACGCTTAAGAGACCCGTACGCGGCAAATACCTTCCTACTTACCTCTGATACCTGGTGATTCCACAAAAGAGAGTCATCAAACATTACGCCCAGGTTTTTAACTTTACGGCTGTAGGGAATAGGAGTTCCATCAAAGATTATCTGGGGTAACAAATCATGCTTAATCCGAGCAATGTACCAATGGCTACCTATGATGATGGTCTGAGTTTTCGCTGGTTAACCATCAAGCCGCAGGAACGACTCCACTCAGCAATACTGGTGAGGTCTCTGTTGGTAGCCTCAATAGCGACAGAGAGATCAGAAAGCGGAGCTTGTGTATAAATTTGGAGATCGTCTGCATACAAATGATAGGAAGAAGTGAGCGGAAGAGTAATAGAGTTAATAAAAATAGAAAACAGAAGAGGTGACAGGACGCCACCCTGCGGAACGCCGGCAGAAGTATAACACCACGCAGAGAAGGTGTCTTCAACGCGAATGCGCTGTCGGCGCCCATACAGGTAACTATGAAACCATTCAACCACCGTTGGAGATATGTTATGAGAGCGCAAGATGGAGAGCAGAATATCAAAATCGACTGTATTAAACGCATTACTAAAATCAAGCAACGTCAGCACTGTTAACTTCTGATTCTCCATCCCCAGTCGAATGTCATCCGAAACGTGTGCCAACGCGGTAGTCGTGCTATGACCGGGACGGAAGCCAGATTGGAAGGAGTTCAAAAGGTTGTTCGTGGATAGGAAAGATGTAAGCTGTTGATGAATCAACCTTTCGAGAACTTTGGAGAGGAAGGGTAGAATGGAGATGGGTCGGTAGTCAGAAGGAGATTTAGGATTAGGTTTTTTAGGTAGTGGGATAATTTGAGCTTCCTTCCATACGGTAGGAAACACACCGGAGGATAAGGAGTAATTAAGAATTTTGGCAATGACCGGAGAAAGGATATCAAGAAGAGGAGTAATCATTGCACGACTAACGCAGTCATTTCCAACAGCATTCGAGGAAATGGCTTGCACGCTCTTCATAACATCGCAAGCGGTGATTGTGCGAAAGATAAAAGCTGGAAAAGTTGGAGTTGGCATTGAATTAAGATGATCTAAAGTATTTAGTTTAGTGGAGCTGTCTATTTTAGCAGAAGAAGAAAAGTGATTGTTAGTACGCGATTTGCCAACACCAAGTTTGTTGAGGAAGGACCAGACTTTAGCTGGATCTCCATTCTCAACAGATCTATGAATATGGCGTCGCTGTGTATCCCGTATCTTTGTATTGCAGCGATTCCGAATTTTCCGAAATTTGTCTCTATTTTTATCTGATGGATCGTTTTTGTACCTGGCTTTTGCACGTATCTTTTTCGTCATGTAATCGCGTATTTCATCGTTCAGCCAGGGAGCTGGAAGGTGCTTAACGCGCACAGGACGTACCGGAGCGTGACAATCATAAAGTTCAGTAATGTTGGATATAAGTAAAGTGACTTGATCATCAACTGACTCAAGTTTCTCGATTGCCGACCAATCAACTTTACCTGCATCCTCACGTAGTTTGTCCACATTCATAGCAGAGAAATTACGGAGGAGCAGCGTCCTAGGTTTGATTTTTGGAGGTCGGATGCGATACGATAGGTACACTAAATCGTGGTAGGAGAATTGGACCGCTTCAAGTTGACCATGTTTAACTACGTGCTCGCGAGAAGAAACTAATATTAGATCAAGAAGAGATGGTAAACAATTTGGAAAATGATGAGTTGTATCTAGAGGGGAATATACATATTACAGGAATGAACTAATGAAAGAAGCTTTTTGGTACGATAATCATTTTTACAAGGCAAGTATTAAAATCACCTAGGATTATAGAATGGTTATAAGAAGGAGATAATTCTTCAAGCATTAACTCAAAAGAGTTAAAATAGTCAATATTACTTGAAGGACTATAATACACGCCAAGAAGAATTTTGGAATGGGAAAAAGAAAGTTCAGAAAAGATTGCTCAGCCGTACCATCAGGTGGCGCTGAGGGACTTGTGAATTATAATGAAGGGTATATATTCACGGATATAAATGGCTTACCCCTCCATGCGTAGTTAAACTACCACGATCGTTACGGACGAGGATGAAACCAGGAAGAGAGTAAGATGATGAAGGTAAAGAGGAATTAAGCCATGTTTCGGATACCAAGATAGCATGGATATTCTTATTGTCAAATGACGCAAGCATATCCATGTAATGTGCCGGGATGCTTTGCGCATTAATGTGAATAACATTAAATTTAAGTAGATCAGAAAAAATGGCTTCTAGGTTTTCACCGAGAGAAAGTGGAATGCTGTGAAAACTGTCATCTGTGTCGGATGAACAAGAAAAAAATATCTGATTGATTAGGACTGGTTACATTACATAATGATATATCCATTTAAATAAATAAATTATAAATAATAATAACATTGAATTTTAAGACGATTAACACTACGTTCTTTCATACCTGCCAGCAGCCAGATTTAACGTTAATATGTTCATATTAGCATAAAACAAATAAAATTACAAACATATACAATTTAAACATTACGCGAAAAAAAAAGTACAAAATTTACATACTAATAATGAGCAGTCTAGTGTATGACCTTATGATATTTTATTAATCGTTCGCGTATTTTAGCTTCATCATCATAACATAACTTTAATGCTTACTGTAAGTCCAAATTGAAGAAAAGAAAAAACATTTATTGTCAAAGCCAAAATCCATTTATTAATTTTGGCTTTGACAATAAATGCTTTTTCTTATTGTGGTAGACTCGGTACTGAGTCGTCTAGGTAGTACTACCGCAGTGCCAGATATCGTCCCATGAAATAGAAGTGATCGGCACTTCTGTGTTTGAGAGTAAAATCATCAGGTTTAAGGGAGCTAGCACCTGATTTCTTGCGTGTCAGGCGCAATGCGCCATTAATGGATAATAATAACAGTTTATTTGTTGTTGTTTTTAATGCCGCTCTGTCGTAGTCCATATGAGCGTCCTGGCAGTCTTGTACACTTTGTAATATATAAAATCATAAGCTAATACCACTCACTTTTATAACATTAAATGTTGCAATACATTCCATATCGCGCGTTTATATCTATGTTCTATTTAATATAAACTGTTTTTAATTAAGAACTTAATCGGTGAAATATTCATTTTATATAAAGCTTCTCAAAAAATTATATCCAACGAAAAATTAACTTGTGCTTTCAAAGAACTTCAAATCTCACAAGAGTTTGAAAGTCCATAATCTGGTGTATATTTTTTTAAAAGTGGCCTAAGTTAACGAACGGTATCCGTTCTAAGAAAAATCGCCAACTCAATCTTGGTTTCGAATGAAAAACCAATAGAAGGCAATAAAAGCAGAAGATCTCAGAAAACACTGCATAACAACACAACAACTATCATTGAGTGATGTGGGATCGTAATCCGCCACGTTATTATTCGTTATAGATCGATATGTAGTCATGACTTGTAAAATAAGGCAAAACATAATGACGTCCAACTGCCATAGATAATTAACTACTAACGACCCGCCCTGGCTTCGCACAGGTGCAATGTTGATTGTAGGCACGCTCACGCTGCCCCAGCCGGCCGGTACCGCTGTAAACCAAAACAACAGCATTTCTCACTATTCAATGGCCTTTATCAAACATATAAACCTTCCTCATCAATCACTCTATCTATTAAAAAAACTACATCAAATTCTGTTACGTAGTTTTAAAGATTTAAGCATACATATGTCTCTATACATAGGGACAGAAAAAGCCACTTTGTTTTATACTATGTAGTGATAAAAAAATTGTTTGAAAAATGTTTTCGAAACATCCTCCGTCTTCCTTGTTACCGCGAAGGTTCTTTATCGGAGTCCGCAATAAAGTTGTAGGCTGCGCCAGGATTTATGAATAGTCGGGGCAAAGCTGATACTGCGCAGAACTTAATATCTGCGACATCGGCCTCTGTTCAAGTTTAGAATTATGACTTTCAATATTTAATAATTTTCCAGATTCCTTTTCATTAATAATCTGGAAACTTTGAGAGAAAACTTTTACTCTATCTCGTTATAACTCTTTTATATTTGAAAAAGATAGCGATCTTGTGGATACACGTATGGGTTTTCGTCCTGGTCGACACTAGGCATTAAAAATTGAATCAAAGTTTAATCTATATTACTGATATCAAGTCTATCTTGTTAAACTAACTAGTCGTCTTTATAAAATGCATAAACAAAAAATCTTTGGGCATATCTCGCTTGTAGTGCAAGGCCGCACAGAAGGCAAGAGACCTCGAGGCCGGTCACCCACTCGCTGGATTGACTTCATCAGAAAGACTATGCAGTTGACCGCAGCACAATGTACTCGCAACTAATGATGTAAAAAGTATAGATTAATAATATTTTCACAAAACGACTGAAAAAAGTGTTCCATACACATATTTTGAATGAGCATACATTTACCTAAACAAGGAGCCTACAAACTGTTTTCTCTTTGGCGGTTCAGTTTTGAGACACGGGTGGCGTATCTACCTTTATATATACATAATATCATTGCTTGCAACCACAGATTTCCCAATACAGGAGATGGGGCAAGCCGCGTTTAAAGTGCGACAAATGTAAGCTCAACGAGCATACACTGGCTGCCAGTTTACGCTCTGTGAGACGAGTCAAGAAGCACGAATATTAGAAGAAATTACCGTTTTTTTTCAAAATGCCATCCTGTGCAATTGTAACATGCCATCATCGCAATGAATCAGTAAATTTACCAAGAAATATAATAACTTTTCACAGGTAAGAACCGAAAAGAAATTGCGACACTGGGACTGCCTATAAACTTGGCGGCTTGTCCAGTCTAATGTATATTCTGATGTCTGTGCTTGCAACGCTATGAGTCTACAAATCGAAAATGGAATGGAATGAGAAACATCTCACGACGTGCAGTTGCCCTGGAACCTAATGGCGAGGCCGAGACGCAACCCCTTCTATCAACAGCCACGACCATTATGTCAAGAGCGCACGACTAAGAAGAAGAGATAACGTTGAAACAGATTTTGTGAATTTTTAAATCAAAATATGTTTTGGTCGTATATCGGTGCTGTAAGTGTATTTAAATTATACAGATTTGATTTTCAACCTCTAAATATCACAGTCTGCCATTATGAACCTGAATAACTAAGTACCCCTAATTTTCCACGTGTTTCATTAACACTCCGATTTATAATTAATATGAAACGTGAATCGAGAATATTTTAATTGCTTACATTAATTAGTAGATTCAACCTTCGAATCTCTTCGCAGGCGTGCATGAAGGTTTCCTCACGATGTTTTCCTTCACCGTAAGAGCGTCGGATAACGTACATATATTTTTCGAAAATCCGAAAATACATTGGTACGTGTCGGGATTTGAACCTCAGCCCTCCCGGTAGGAAGGCGACAGTCCACACCACTGGGCCACCGACGCTCTTAAAATACATATTTGGACTAAACTTTTATACATTTTGCAGGAAATATTAATCAGATCGTTTAGAATTTCCTAAAAATATCAATCTAGTGATTGCCTTCTTATAATATCAAGGATTATTTATAGAATTGCTTATTGGGAATATACTATTAGTTTTTGTGCTTCTCGTTCCAATATTTGATTTTATCACTTACATTGGATATTAGAGTTTATCTTAATCTTTATTTGTGACTACTTTATAACAAGAAAAACTTTTCTTAAAATACAGTAGCTAAAACTAAATCGTTTTATTGTCAGTCTTCCTTTAAGTTTTCTTTGGACTAAAAGCAAATCCAAGTACCCAACTTCACTTGTCTTTTATCGCAAATGTTTAGAATAGTATGCTCAATTGTTCTTGAAAATCTGATTATTCACAAGGAAACTCATGCTGGCAAATACTTTGATTTATTCTCGAGAAACTTTTTAATCCAGGAGACACATTTTATATTACCTTAGCGGAAAACAACGGGAAATATCCCATTTCTACACGAAAAGACGTTACTTCATATTCAACAAACGATAAATCTTAAGGGAGGGACACATCTGTCAAAAGTGTAAAATATGTATTTCTTGTAAAGCACCCCCCGTGTCTTTTCTACTTACGAGTGAGATGCATTTTTCTGACGGAGGCCAAGTTTATTTTGAAGGAGACTGTTTACACACAATGCTGCCATACAAACATAAATCACGATATACGGATTTCTATATTTTATGGCCATATTGACAGATGCAAATCGGAAAGGCAGTGGATACGTGATACATTTTTACTGCAGTCAGCTCCGTAGCATTTTTAGTTACTAAAAAGGTAAACATTGAAGCTTTTAACATATAACACATAACATATTTAGTCAATGTACTGTCCCTGTCATTTGTAAAGCATTTTTCATTATAATCCTTAAATATAAATTAATACTAAATCCTATATTTAAAATAAATGATGCTGGCTTATTAAGAACAATAATTATGTTTACAAACTTAACTTCAAGTCTATATCGTTTAATTGTTTCCATGCCAAAAACCGTCGCCTAGCTCAGCCACAGCTATAACAACATGAAGTAACATTTTTACTTACAAAACTATACATAAAGGGCATCATGTAGTAGCTCAATCCAATATTAATAATAATAATGATCACAAACAACCAAATATCCCGTGAAATTAAAATTTCCTCAGCGGACCTTTTGATACCGGGAGTATCGACGGTGGCCGGCTCGAGGCCGTCGTTGTCACCTTTTCAGTTCGCATCAAAGGCTCTTTTTGATCGGGATCCATGTCCCTAATTAGCAGATACTCGCCTGTGGTTCATTCAGCTGGAAGATATTGTTTATTGGCAATAGCTCCGCCGCACCCGGGCACCAAGGGGCCCATTGGCACGGAAAATTGAGGCAAAATCGTATACTGTAACGCCTGCCCTGGATTCAACTGAAACATTTTGATAAGCTTATACGGCCACCCTATATATAAATATATGTATTGATATTGTAAAAATATGAGCTACCTATGATGAAGTCGCGTAACTACTCGTATAACTCAGGAGGGTCAAGTACGTTTTAGTAAAAAAAACGGTTTGGCATCTTTGTATAACTGACTCAGATTAATCATATGAAATAATTTATTACACATTTTATCAGGAAGATAATATGACGAAAAGTAGTATCCCTAGACTATATCCGATTAAATAGTTACTTCAAGTTAAGTTTGATATTATTGTTACTTGTTATTTCATTGCAATTATCGATATCCCGATGAGATATATTTTATTGGTATGCAATATACCAAATAGCAATCATAGTATTACTTGTAGATATATAAATCATTTATGTGTATCTGTTTAAGCAAATTGCAAATTGGGAAACTTCTATTTTGGAAAAGATTAATAGTAAATAATATAGTTTTGTCCAGAAAACCCTTAAGTAGAAAGTAAAAAACTTACATTTAACACATTCAGCATAGTTCTTTAGTTTTTACAAGACTAATCAACTCCTATTAATTAATTAATTGCGAAACTTGGCCTGCATTTGATAATCTTACCTAGATCTTTTTATTTAAATAGATTCGAACACAACGAGATTAAATAATGATAAATAATAGCGTAAGCCCCCGATAACCATATTATCAAACAATCCTTATCCACTTTACGAGTAGTCTGCTCATGAAACATAATTTTTACTCATAAAAATCGACATAAGTCACACAATCGAATTCAACTGGGAACTTCTGATGTACGAGTAAGTCATACTAAAATTTAAACAAAACGTAAATAACAATGTCTTAGATAACATACATGACACCAATCAATGAAACATACAAAATAATAGGTACGTACTAGAAATAAATGACCTTTGAAACAAATCCGAAGACCCATAAAGTATAACCCGGAACCATAGACAAATTAAATTAATAGTTTAAAGCCCTATAGAATTGATATTTCAAGGTTACCTTTTTACCAAACAAAACGAATTTAGTTAACAGAATTTATAACAGAGACAAACTTCCACTCCCCATAAATACGTAAGTAGAGGCTCGTACTTTCTTAGTATGGAAAACTAAATATAACTTCGCCCCCACACAGGTGTTCCAGCACTTTATGAAATAAGTTTGTTTAAGCGGTTATAATCTATGCTAAGGAAGTTAAAGAGTAAAACTGTTTGGAATAGCTGCGGTAGCCTACAGATAGTTAACGGGTTTCTTTTTATAAATATATTTCTAAATAAAGGCGTTTTCTGTTTTGTGCAGAGTTTTATTGGATACATTGCAATTTATATCTATAAATATTATTTATAAATTTTGAGCAATGAAACACCTAAACAAATCTGTGTTATTTAGAAAAATCCCTCTCTCTTCAACCTATTGCAGTCCACTGCTGGACATAGGTCTCCCCCATTTTGCGCCAGACATCCCGGACCTCCGCCTTTCTCATCCAGCTTCCACCAGCGACCTTTCGCAAGTCGTCGGTCCATTGGGCCGGAGGGCGTCCTACGCTATGCTTGCCAAGACGCGGTCTCCACTCCAGAACTCATCTGCTCCAACGGCCATCGGTTCTGCGACATACGTGACCAGCCCACTGCCACTTCAACTTGCTGATCCGGCGGGCTACGTCGGTAACTTTAGTTCTCTTACGAATTAAATCATTTCTAATCTTATCCCTAAGAGAGACTCCAAGCAAAATGAAAAATCCCTATCACATATTATTTCAAAAGCTACTTTCATTTACTAACCGAAAGACGTAAAAAGTATTCCATCGAATTCCATTTCAATCCACATTCATTTTTTAATTACGTGGAACAGCATCTGTCTGAGAAAGTTCAGCCCGATAGAATCTTGGGAGCGACTTCAAATTTTGTTTCAGACTTCATTGATATCTGACTTGGAGTTTTATCAGTTCTCGTGGAACACTTTTTATTATTAAAACGACTTTATTTTCGCCTTAACGATGACTTATTAAACGTGCTCGTAACGAAAACTTCACGAGGTCTTCAATTTTAATGAAATATTTTCAGCGTTTTTTAATGGCACCCATTTTAGCAAACGACTGCTGTCTAATTTTCAGTATAAATTACGATTTGGAATATCGACACATTTGTGAAAACTTAAATGACATTTATGTTGTTTGTATATATTAAAAATACAATGTCACTTTCTTTAAAAGCTTGATTATAGAACGTTCACATAAGCGGGAGACGTAGATATATGCTTGATCTTTCTGAATGTTAAAACATATTCTTATTTTACATGAAATGTTGCAATGATCTAAGTTAATAACTTTAAATCACTGGGTTAGTTTCACATCAATCACAAAGAATAATCCAAAATGCTTCGATTGTGTTTAGTTGAAGATTTTTTTATTTCGTGCAATTTGTATTTTGATACACTCAATCAAATCTCGTATATTTATTCGTAAATCTGAAACACTTTCCATTATGAAAAAATACTTAAAACAACACCAACCCCTCCAATTTAAAAAAACGGTTTTATTGCTTTTTTATACCATTACATAATTTACAAATACTCACCAATAAATTTTGATCAGGCCTTAAATTGTGCAATAAAGTGCCACGTGGTGTGGCTTTTATTGCAAGAAACGGAAATTTAATTATACACTTTCTGTCTGTTAGCAAGGGGGGAAACCTTATAATAGGTAATATTTCCTAATTAAGTTCCATGTCTGAGTGTTAAACGCGCTGAAATAGGTAAATGTAATGACTCCGTTCATTTCGACACCTTTGTAGGAAACGTTGACATGAAAAGATATCTCCTCTAGATAGTAAGTACGCTTGCTTGAGATTTGTGGAAATGGTATAGTTATAGTAAGTCAGAACGTAACATTAATTTAACCTTAAATCATGTAATACAATTGATAACTGACACACAAAAGAATAAATGACTAATACACCTCTTCAGCTATAAAAGTTTTTAGTTATAAATAATTTTCATTTTTAACGAACAATAGCCATATAGCAACTTTTTTTGACGACCCATCTGGTGAGTTTGAGGTTAAATTGTCGGTTATTACACTAAGCAGTAGCAGTAGTAATCCTCGGTCAGTACAAACATTTGTGTGCATGAACATGTCTGTTCGTATTGGTCTGGGTGTTTTCTATGTTTAATAATTATATATGTATTTACAAAAAAGTATAAAAGTATGTTTATCCGTTGTTTAGTCAATCTACATTACAGGTTAATGCTTAGTTTAGGACAATACTGATGGCAGTGTGTGAATTTCAGTGGATATTTATATTTTGGCGTTAATATTTCGTGTTAAGTACCGCAAGTACCGGTACTTAAGCCTAAAGATACAGATCAATTTCCGCAAATTATTATTCTAAATATCTCCATACTAAAGGTTCCCTGAAATGTACAGGCACATTGACGATATATTTGCACTCAGTTTATTATCTTCGTCAAAACTGGATTATCATTATCTTTCGCAAAAACCGATATTGAATAATGCGTTCATAATCTACCAGATTAAAAAAAATTTTGCAATAACACTAAAAACATTTAAAATAACAATATCGTGATTAGCGGACGTCATGGTTGACTTACCGTTTATTCTTTTATCGTTTCTTCTAATCACTGTTGCTCGTGTAAATAGTATACAGACTGTAAATGGAAAGATTAAAATCACTTTGGGAACAACAGCTGGCTGCGAAGACACAGCTCGGTTTATAGAAAACCAGTTACTGCCAACATATGGACAGTATAAGCAATTTCTGGACGTAGAACTTGTTCCTTGGGGACGAACCGTGCGGCATGGTAACGGTACATTGTCCTGCGAATTCGGAGAATCAGACTGCTGGGCGAATAGAGTTCATAGGTGTGTTCTTCATCACCTCCAAGGTATCCTTGAGGCACAAATGAGCTATATAGTGTGCGAGTTTATTTCTTCATATTCAGCGTACAAACAGATGAGCTACCGGTGTGCTTTAAATACAGGAATTCGCCTAGTAAATTTGGACTTCTGCGTTAACAATCCTCAACGCGACACTTAGATCAAAAAGCAGAGGCAGCGAGTGTTGTACCCACGGCAACAATTGGTCAAGTTCCGTATGTCCTCTTTAATGACGTCATCAGTTTAGAGAACAGTCTGGAAGCACACAGACGGTTATCTAGCGTGATATGTTTTGCGTTAGCCGATGACGTCAATAGTGGAATACGCGGGTGTCAAATTTAAAGTTCAATTGTGTCATTAAAAACCACTTATGTATTAAATTTCAGTGGTAATTGATCACCTAAACTGTTCGTTCATGTGTTGTGGAATTCTAACTTATTATTAAATGATTTAGTTTAAAATACTAGTCCTATTTTTATTAAATTTGCGACGGAACAGCTAACCCCAGAGTGGCATGATTTTTTACTTCAATATTATAGAATCCTGTGTTTTATAAAATAGGAATTTTAATATGAAACGCAGACTACTACAGCCATTGAACGTTTAAGCTTTTATGTCAGCACACTGTCATCCATTGATAATTTTATTTTTTATATACATATTTTTTTTGAGTGGGATTGATTGAATATTAGCTAGAAATAAAAACATATTCAATACAGACGATACTATTTTAATCTCAAAACTTGTTGCTTTCCAATTAAATCCGATTGCACTGCCCATCGTCACCTATTGCTTAAATCTATGCAACTTGACTGGCGCGCACAAACAATTCGCTTCCATTGTATTTCGTCGACTCAATAGTGACGTCATAAACAGCTGTATCCTTTAATTACTTAGCCTTTGGCTAGATATACCTGTACCAATGGTATTGATCCGGTGGCTAGACGATCCGACACGCCCGGGACCATACTTCTTCAATTATTCAAACGCCTACTTCCGCGGCAGCAGTTTGTTACATCTCTCGTCTTACCCTGGGTATTCCCTTCACATGGATTCGCTAGTATATATTTGCCAGGATATTCCCGAGGGATGTTCTAAATTTAAAATATTTTTGTAAGTGACAGTCAGGTTTTTTTAATTGAAATGTAAGTTTTATTATAAACATGTCCACAAGCATCCCATACATTACTTATTTATGTATTAATAGATTGCAAACCCATAAGCAGGTATCGTATGCAAAAATAATAAAAAAAATGTTTAAGACTAATAAAGTATTCATAATATATGTATCTGTCAGTGGTACGCTCCATTTAAAAAAGACATCAAAAATAATGTTTTTTATTCAAATGTATAAACGCCGAGGCATAGTGCAACTAGTTTTCATTCATTTGTATTATTAATTTAAGCTCAATAATTCTACATACAAGCAAAGCCAGAGCTAAGTCTACTAGATATCTATTCAGAATTCTCCAAGCCTACGGATGAAATTGGTCTTAAACAACCTTTGCGAAGCGTTGCAGGCTTTGAGTAAACATGAAACATAACCTTAGGCTCAGAGGATTAAGCTAGTTTCAATTTATTAAGTTGCACATAAGTGCACACGTTTAAATGGCATTGCTTAGGGAAATATAGGATAGGAGTCCTTATTTTACCTTTACTTCTGTTCATTTAAGTTTCAACGCCGGTAGCAGGCGTCTGGCAATAAATGTTCAATTGTGTTTGAGTTTATAATAGTCGAGGTAATATGATTGTTATGAATTCATAATTTAAAGATTAATCTACTTATTTATGATAAGCACCAAGTGGAATTAAGAATCAGAATTTAAGTGCAAGAGACTTTGTGATCTACTCTTTTCCGACACCAAAAACTAATACCACTCCTTAACAAATTCCAAAACAAGTTTAGTCTCTTCAATACTGAGTTTGAGTTTTGTCATGCTCCTACGTCCTTGGCCCGATCTCCAACTTAACTACAATCCTTTAGAATCACCATAACTTCTGATGCACTGCACAGGTTATTTGCATTTTATAGCTAAAATATTCAGATTTAACATATTTCACGGTGCCATTATTCAGGACGACAAAACTTTAACTGACATTATCAAGGTTTAATTCTATCTAAGAATTGCAAGGAAAACTTTAATATTTTCTTTAAAAGTAACAAGGTTAATGTTTTAAGTCATGCGAGCTTTGAAAATACTTGCATTTGAAATTTTTGCGCTGATAATATTAGTGATGATGAGTGCATGTTACCACGTATTACAAAGGTAGGCTAGGAATGGCTTAATATTTAAAGCTCGGCAAAAGCAAATAAGATTTTGGTAATTGTATGATCGCGTATGAAACGGTGAACCGTTTATATTAGTGGATATATTTTATTTATTAGGTTTCTACTAACATATAATAATACAAAACACAAAAGCAAAGAACACAGTTATTTGTATTTTATTGTATCATTATTGTTAAAAATTTTGGAAACTGCAAGTTTTTTTATTGAAAATATCAAATCAAATATCAGAAAACTCGACACAATTATCAGAACTGAAAGAAAATTCATCAATCTTCCAACCAACATGCAATACCACTAGGTATTTTCCGTATCATCATCATCAGCTCATTAAACGTCCCCACCGATTAGGCCTTAGTCGTCCAAGCGGGCCCAGTGCGGGTTGGACGACTTCACGCACAACCTTTGAATCTCTTCGCAGACGTACTCAGGTTTCCTCACGATGTTTTCCTTCACCGTAAGAGTTTCGGATAACAAACATATATATTTCGAAAATTCGAAAACACATCCGTACGTGGCGGGCTTTGAACTTCAGCCCTCCCGGTAGGAGGGCGACAGTCACTTTCCGTAAGTAAAGCCTAAATCAGCAAAGAAAATGGTAAGTTATCAAATTTTTGGACCACGTAGCTTTGTTTTAATTGCCCAAAATTTAATATAGTAATTTAATATAGCTTTAGTAACAGTGTACACGGTTGTATTACACATTCCCTGTAAGCCTTCCCAATAGCATACAACGGTAATCTGCATAATAGACGAGTTGGGCTTATAGTGAGCCGGCATTGCTCGGTCACATTGCTTGTTATGACTTAGATAGGTGTTTATACCGACAGTATAACAATTTTTTCTCATCTCACCCTAGAATTTTATAGAATTAAACTATTTATATCTCAAGAACGGCCAGATCGATTTGGATGGGTAGTGGTAGGGGGGAGCTCAGAACCATGAGTTAGGTTTTAGTATCCCATTTTTCTTTTCTTTTATTTCATTTAAAATAAATGTTTATGATTCCCTTATTTTTATGATATTACCTTTTTTTTAAACATCATCCCTATCGCAAGTTTTAATTCAATCATTTATGAAAGGCTGATAGCTGATTAGGTTCAAATACTATGGGTTTTGAATTTGATAGGTCACCAAAACCCTACAATTATTTGAGAAAACGGTTACTTTTAAAATAAGAATATCTAACTTTAAAACAAAGTTAATAAATAGAAAAATACATTACAAAATACTATTTTGTTCGCTGTGTTTATGTGTGTGTGTACATTCACTATAATTCTATTCATTAACAAAACGTCTAAATGGTCGACTTATTTTATAAAAAAAGTATAACCATATTATTTTATTTTTATTGAGGGTATCTTAAAAATAACATAATCAATATTCCCTATGATATATTTTTTATCGTTGCATTTGCATAATTATTTTCATGTTGGCATTATCCTTGTTCCATTTATGAAATAAAAAAATACTTCACACAATAATCTCCCCTACCGTGTAACCGCGTGTAATGTAGCGCATCGCGCTGCAAAGTGGCCAGTGACATTTTTCAATCGGCTAATGGTTCGACGCTGTTGGCCCGCAAGCCCGGCCATAACGGAATAATGTCCTAGGGGATCTATGCGGGAGGATTTAATGGGATAGTCCCGTAATTTATATTACGATTATCGAATAGATAACATTTTTTCGAAAGCATTTTGGGTAATTTATGTGGTTACTTAGATGGATAAATTTTGAGTATGTGCTATCCGAATAATATTGAGATAATATGTCCGCCCATTTATAAAATTTAGATGTATAAGGTTGTCTGCATCTGGCTGTAACTGCTTCGGTCTGGTAGACCATCAGCGTCCAATTGAGATCGCTATGTGGTCGTGGGCTCCAATT